>WSYH01003940.1:28565-59345 GCA_036426205.1 Ascaphus truei
GAGATGTGCGGAAACTCTGCTCTGGGTTCATAGGTTTGGAGATGTGCGGACACTCTGGCCGGTCAGGTAGAGATGTGCGGAACCTTGGCCGGTCAGGGAGAGATATGCAGAAACTCTTGGCCGGTCAGGGAGAGATGTGCGGAACTCTGGCCGGTCAGGGAGAGAAGGTTGCGAAACTCTGGCGCGTCAGGGAGAGATGTGCGGGAACTCTCGGCCGGTCAAGGGAGAGATGTGCGGAACCTCGGCCGGTCAGGGAGAGATGTGCGGAACTCTTGGCGGTCAGGTAGAGATGTGCGGAACCTGGACTGGTCAGGAGAGAGATGTGGGAAACTCTGGCCCGGGAAGGGCAGAGATGTGCGGCTCTCTGGCCGGTCGGGGAGAGATGTGCGGAACCTCTGGCCGGTCAGGGAGAGATGTGCGGACTCTCTGGCCGGGTTGGCAGGAGAGATGTGCGGCTCTATGGCGGGTCAGGGAGAGATGTGAACTCTCTGGACCAGTCAGGGAGAGATGTGCGGTGGCTCTCTGGCCGGTCAGGGAGGATGTATACTGTCAGGAATCCGCTCCGCGGGTTACTGGTTACCTTACCTTGCAGACCGGTGCAGTTCTGGAACAGCTCTCCTGATGTTTGCTGCAGCCTGGATTCACTCACCAAAGCTATACACACTCCCTCTGGTATCTACTGCAGCTGTGCAGCCTATTATGCAACCTAGACTTGCATTCATTCATTGGAGCAATACCTTCACACCCCCGCTGGGGATTGGCCTGCTGGCCTTTAAGTATTGCCTTCCCATAATGCTCCTTGCCGAGCATAGTCCTTACCGGATGTCACCAACTGTTCTGCCACAAGCTCTTGCTTGTTCTCTTGTGCTGAAGCGGAGGTTTCCCTTGCGTCCTTCAGCTTCCTGTTCTCCTGTGCTGAAGCAGAGGTTTCGTCCCTGCGTCTGTCAGCTTCCTGTTCTCCTGTGCTGAAGCAGAGGTTTCGTCCCTGCGTCCTTCAGCCTCCTGGATTCCTGCACTGAAGCGGAGGTTTCGCCCCTGCGTCCTTCAGTCTCCTGGATTCCTACACTGAAGCGGAGGTCTCCCTGTGTATCTACAGCTTCCTGGTTCCTGGGGCCTACTCTTTCCCTAATCTAGAGAGGCCGTGTCCTGGTTTCTGCGCTGCTACAGAGGATTCCCTAACCCGCTCAGGACTCTTGCGCTGTAGCGCTGGTTTAACCGTGCAGCTAGGCGGTGTGTAAATCTGGTCTGTCTTCCACCTCCTGAGACCAGTACCATGGGCCATGGTCGCCGCACGCGCAGAGAACCCCCCCGCGCTCATAAGCCGAAGCGGGGTTCTCCTGACTCCCTGTTGCCGAACTCTTGCTTGGACAATGTTTATTCTGACGTCTCCTATCCTGACCCTGGCTTGTACAACGACGATGCTGTCTTCTCCAATCCAGACCCTGCTACGTACGACTATGAACTGCGCAATCCGGATCAGCCTGCGAGGTTTAAGGTCGGTGCTTTTACAACCCTACCTCAGCCACGCGGTCCGACCCGAGTTTGTGGCGAGCACAACCGTGACACATACGAGACATCACATACGTTTTATTCAAAATTATTGATCTATCCCTATACACAAATATAGATTCTGAATGGGGTTATTGGAGCAGTAGAGTACTAAAAATACAGGAACATTATATTTCAATACATATATAATAAGGCCATAATATGTTTTGTGCTAACTCATAATTATTTCACCTTTAATTATCATTTTTATTTGCAGTTGAGAGGAACAGCCATAGGTACAAATTACGTACCCTTGCATGCAAATATATTTCTGTGATGGTGTGAGAAGATGAAAGGTATTTCATGAAGAACTAAGTAACCAAAGCATGTACTGCATGAGGGTTCTTTGATGATGTACTGTTTTGGTAGAATGGAACAAAGGGAGAATGTGATAAATGCGTTAATATACTTAATAATAACAATTTAATATCTGTCTTACTGTATCTCAACATTTTCAACTATGTGTATTATTATTTTATTAAACCAAAATGTTTTTATTAACTAAAGTGGCAAATTTAATACAAATGTATATTGCAACAACAACAAAAACAGTAACTGAGGGGGAAGTGGCTACAGTATGTTGCGATTTTGGACGTTTTCAACTGAAAATCCCCATAGACTTCAAACAGTGGTCGCTTTGGTGGATATAGAGTAAGGCCCCTTTTGGGAGCTAATTTGCATACTACATACTGCATTTTCCCCCGTCACTATATATGGCCCGTATGTATCAAGGCAAGTGTAATTCTGGGGCAATAACTTTGGCAGCTCACAAGCCTGTAGATAGTTATCGATTTGTTCACTAGATGTTTTATTATAGTTGGGGGTCTGATGAGTCCAAATTATAAAGATCATTGTAATATTTAGAAAATTCCCCGGCAATTTGTGTAGGGTTATGATTGACCTCCCCGTTACCCCGTCTTATCGCTGAGACTTATGTTTTAGATTTAACTCCTCTTAACTTACTTGCGAGCAGCTTGTCTGCTTTATTACCCTTAGCATAATAGGTCTGACGAGTCAACTTTAATGCTTTCTCTGTGTCTCCCAATCTTAATTGATGTAATTCCTCTCTGGTCTGGCAAAGAACCTTATAAATCTTCCTGCACGACCGTGATTTATGTTCCTGTTCTAGTTCAATAATTTGTGCCGTACGTTTTCCCTGATTATATTTTTTAGCTCTTTTACTATATGAAGCCGTAGAGATAAATTGGCCTCTATTGGAGGCTTTATGGGCCTCCCATAGAGTGGTCGGGCTTTCGACTGAGCCTTTATTTAACTTAAAATAATCTACTGTACAATTAGAGAAGTAACCGGGTCTAGCCCAAAAGTGGCGCAAAAACTTAAATATATGTCGTTATGGGAATCGGATCTGGGGGAGGATCTAGATCTTGAGAACTGGACAAAAATAGTCCCGGCCACAGCTAAAAACTCAATTTGCACCACATTAAAGGAGAATGCATATAAAATATTAATGAGATGGTACCTCACTTCACTCAAACTATCAAAATTCTTATCAGGATACTCCCCATTGTGCCCTAGACAATGTGGAGAGACCGCTGATCTGTTGCTGTGGTCTTGCCTTCGAACTAACCCCATCTGGGAATAAATTAGAGATTGGCTACAGAGGATGTTTAACCTCACAATAACGCTAGACCCTTAGCTCTTTCTACTAAACAGGCCAATACCCGGGCTATGGTACACAAAGGATAGGGGAGTGTGTCGTTGACTTGCACAATGTTGAGCGGCAGCTTCTTGGTGCGGTATACTAAAAAGTAGCCAAGCTTAGGTAGATAGGGTAGAGTAGGATGGGGAGGGAGAACAAGAAGGGGCTGATAGTGTAGTATATTACAAACACCCTTAATACACACTACACATTGTAAATATATTCTCTACTGCATATGTAGGAATCTCCTTTTGTACTCGGATCGATTACCCCCCGGGAGCCCTTTGACCACTCTTAGAGTGCTGGACAGGAAAAGACGAGCAGCTCGGAGGAGAAGTAATTGAGTCGGACACCAGTGAGCGTTGTCAAAAACCTCTCCTGTTTATTAATGGTTACAGTCAGGTTTTATAGGCTAGCGAGCATAAAAAAAAGCGTATACGTGCGAAACGTACTTCCCTTTATATTTATCTAGAAAGTGACAGATGGAAAATTACAGTTTGGGAACCTTCAAGTTGCCCAGTCCAGGGCAGTGTAGGGCACGTCATAATTCTTGCTGTTAAGACAGTTCATAAATTTAGGCTAAGCATGGTTGGCTAGAACTTCCTGTTTCTTCATTGTGAAACTATGTCTGAACATACATAGTTCAGGAGTTCAGCCACCATTAATTGGGTAAAAGGTCAGTTCAACATTAGACTAAAAAGCATAATGGCAGTGTTAGTATAAAATCGTTATATAGCAGACAAAATGGAGTCCCCCTTTGATACACAAATTATCACACATATACAAAAAAAACCTGAGGATGTACTCACAATTGGCACTGCCACTCAGGACACATAAAGGTATATTTGCAGCGGTATGCTGATCGGTGCGCGTCTAGTCCGTCTCGGTTTTCCGTTAGCGGCCACAAAAAGCGGCCACTGGGGTTCTCGCGCGGTCGACTGCAGTCGGCGTCTGACGTCACTTTTCACCGGGTACAAAGTTCCTCCTCCTCTCCTCTTCCACTCAACGGGTGGGGCTGTAGTACTCCACTAGGATGCGCCAGCCAGTCTCTTTTTTGTTCAATACCCGGGCTAGCCAAATCAGAGCTTAAAATGGTGGCGCACTTTGCAACGGCAACGAGGTGCGAGATCGCAGCATTATGGAAACAGAGTGAAATTCCAGTGATTGCCAAGATCCGGAACCGAATTTGGTATGTATATCAGATGGAGAAATTGATGTCTCCTAAATGATACTGGCCACATTTTTCTAAAAGTCTGGATGCCATTGTTGGCCCAGACAGATATTCCAGGAGTAGAGAGGACCACAATCTGGCTTTAATAGTAACAGATGCGTTCTCCTTTGATACTGGACAAAATACGGGGGACAGCGAGAAGAAAGGGAGACGAGACGACACACTGGGGGACAAACCTCACGTAGAGGAGTTAGAGCACAAAATCCAAGTATAACGGTTGGCGGGAGATGGAGCGGACCCCTTGGGGGACATACAACTTATAGTTATAATTGTGGGGAGCAGATTAGAACCGTAGAAAAATATGCAAAGTCAATAGAAACTTCCAATGTTTCCTTGGGCCCCGGGGAACGCTGTGATTTCGTGGTCGGCCATTCATGTAGAACAAGGGCTCCCAAGAATTTCTCCGCTTATTCCGGGTATCTTCGTGAAACTTGCATCCCATCTTTATTTACCACCAAACGGAATGGGAAAGCCCATCTGTAGTGGATCACGTTGTCTCGAAGCACCGTTGTGACTGGGCGGAGGCTTCTTCGTCTTGAGATTGTAGATCTGGAAAGATCTTTGAAGATCTGAATCTTAGAGTTCCCAAAGTCCAAATATTCTTGATTCCCGCAGCCCCTTAAAATGTGTAATAGTGTCGTTTTACTATTACGTCCCTAGATTTCCGGTGGGTCAGTGAATCTTGGACCCGGGGCTCGGTGTGCTCTATCCATATGTAGATCGCTTGTGAGGAGAGACGGGGCAATATGGGTAAATAGCTTTATTAAATAGGGTTGCAAGTCATCCAGATCAATTTCTTCCAGGATATTCCTTACCCTGAGGTTCTGTCTTCTTTCTAGATTTTCCAAATCGTCAACGTTATTCTTCAATCTACTGATTTCATCGTTAAATCTGAATAATTCATCTTCCATTGAACCCTGGTTCTGCAGAGATTCTTTGAGTTTATTCTCCAGCTGCGTTGTCCGTTCTCTCAGGGTAGAAAGGTCTGACCTGAATTCTGCAACAGCTTTGTCCAGGGCCACTTGGAAAACACCCTACATCTCTTTAAACAGTTTTTTAAAGAGCCTTTGAGTTATTTGAGTGTTCTCCTCTGTGTCCTGTTCCTGGGCTGGTTGGTTAAAGTTTTCCTCTTGTTGTTGAGGCATTTCAGGCTCCTGATGTTCCTGTGAGTGCCATCTTGTTTTTCGGCTGCTACCGGGGAGCCCGTTTTTTTAAAACAAATCGGGACAGCGGGGGAGGCTGCAGCTTCCTCTCCTTCCTGAGAGGCATCTCTGAGGATTCCGCCGGCGGGGGAAGGTACTTTAGCGCTTTTTGGCAGTGATTGGAGGGCTCATATGTCCGCGATTATAGCAGAGTCCACGGAGCAGACCTAGAAAGCTCCTATGCCTGCCGCCGCTGCGTTCACGCCCCCTATTATTTTATTTTTTGCCTTTTTGTGCTTCATGTATTCTTTATATTTGAGTGCAGGGGACACCATTTAGTTTTTCTGCCGAATATAAAGGGACTAAGGGCCCCTTTCCGTTCCTGCTGCACCAATATCAAACACATTGTTTGTTTCTTTTAATTAAAGTTGTGCTGCCTAATTACTATAACTTGTCAATAAAGAAATTCACAATTTAAGCCACATTTCCCAAGTGGTACTAAAAAGAGTAGAACATACTAGTTGCTTTTTGTATTCTAAGTAAGTGGTACTAAACCATTACTTGAATGGGCTGAAGTTTCTTATGGCTTGGCACTGCTTGGTACAGTATGCTTAATGCATAGGGACATACTACAGAAGTTAGTTACACTTTACTGTAAGTTGCCCTTCTGCTAAACAGAAACAGCTCGGAAAATCTGGCCTCAGTTCAGTATTGTAATGGAATCTGATGTCATGTTTTAGCTGTGGAGAAACATCCCAATGCCCATGTAAAGGGGGAGAGTCACGCAACCGGAAGCTACTGATCCCATCGTAACCCAACACTTGTGGTTCACCTCAGGATGTGCCAGAGTCCAGGTAACACAAGATTATCCGTTTGACATCACAGAAGACAGAGAAAGCACCACAAGGGGAGTGCATTAGCAGGTGTCTGGAGAATCTCAGCATCAACATCGTTTCAGGCTCCTGAGACATATTGGGTTTCCCTGCTCTGAGATTCTCGCACCTGTGTGCAGATAACGAGTTCTTCCTGGGGTAGCGTGACCCAGTAGCCACAAAATTCATGTTGCATCATACCAAGTTCTACTGGCTGCAGCTCTCCTGCGTGTCCATGCCGCCAGTGGGACAGTCTGGGGTAAAAACCAGACCAACAGGAGGAACTCTAATATTGATAGCTGCAGCAAGTGATGGTAACTGTGGTCTTCTTCGTGCTTATCCCCGCAGACACGCGCTGAAGACACGCGCTGCAGACACGCGCTGCAGACGCGCTGCAGACACGCGCTGCAGTGTCCGCTGAGTCAAACTAAACTTAATTTCAGATCATTTTAAAACCAGTAAATTATTTCAAATGTTGCAGCGTTTCCCGGGCATTACGGGTGTAATAAGATACTTTGCTATGTATTCTAGTGTTTGTGTACACCTCTATAGGGGTCATATATCAAAGCCTTCCAGCTAGAGATGGGAGGACCCGCCCTAATCCGTTTACCTGGATTTTCTCACATTTTCCCCCAAAAATCCATTTCACGGTGTAAAACTCGCCGACGGATTTGGTCGGTTTTAATCCACACGGATTCATCATAAACCGGATTCAGCCGTCCGTTGGCGGATTCTTAAGAATTGCTGAATCCGCAGAGTAATAATAATAAAAAAATCTGTAAAATGCGAATCGACCTTTTTGAGATTGATCCGTCGACATCCACGGACCAAAGGAACCGTCCGAAACGCTGCGGGTCCAAATGTCTCAAAAACAAATGTGCTCATCTCTTCTCCCAGCCGTAAAAGTTGGAGCAAAATCAGAGCACAAAATGTGCACCAGGGAAATGTCCCATGTGTGGGATCCCGATCCTGGGGGAAATCTGGTGCTGGGAAACGTTCATTATTCCGGTTTCATTCACTAAGCTCCACTATCCTATTTAACATGATGTTCACTTCAGTTTATCATCTTAAGAGTATTCACTGAAGTGAAAAACATGACGTTAGGCTTGTAAAAAGCATGGTGTTTGTAATGGTCGTTGTGAGGGTAGGGGTAAATGTGACTGCTTGTAATAAAGGTCAAGCCTGCCATTACCCCTACCTGTCAGTAACACACCTGTATTATGTTATACAGTATGTGTATATGTATTCTGTAGCCTGGTTCCAGCCCTGCATTACCCCTACCTGTCAGTAATACAGCTGTATTATGTTATATGTGTGTATGTACAGTATTCTGTAGCCTGGTTCTAGCCCTGCATTACCCCTACCTGTCAGTAATACACCTGTATTATGTTATATGTGTATATGTATTCTGTAGCCTGTTCCCAGCCCTGCATTACCCCTACCTGTCAGTAATACACCTGTATTATGTTATATGTGTATATGTATTCTGTAGCCTGGTTCCAGCCCTGCATTACCCCTACCTGTCAGTAATACAGCTGTATTATGTTATACTAGCTGAGAGCCCCGGCGTTGCCCGGGATGTTTGTGGTGTGGGTGTGGCATTTGGGTGGGGAGTGGTCCACGCGGCCCATGTGCGGTGGTAGTGCTGCTGTGGCTGTACTGATGGTGATTGTATTGGTGTGCTGATTTGGGAGGGTTTGGTGCTGATGTGGGGGTGCGGATGTGGGTGTGCCGATGGGGGAGGTGCAAAGGTGGCGATGTGTGGGTGCTGATGGTGTTGATGGGGGCTGGGAATGGTGGGGAGCCGAGAATGCCAGTGTGCTGGGGGGGCATGGGGAGAGAAGAGAGAGCGCACGCCCCATAGCGTGTATATATATAGTTTTATGCTCAAGATGAAACACAAACATAGGAAAATAATAATACTGTCCTCCCTGTTAGTGGTCCAAGGTAATATGAGGCCCACCTTTATACCCCACTAGGACCCCAACCCTAACATCATCCCAAATGTAACCCTAATGTACCCCAAAGCCCACCAAAGTAGAAAAGGACAGAGAGAATAAAGGAAGCCCCCAGGTCATGGTGCCCCTGCGCCTAAAGACCCAGAATCTCTCTGGACAAGTGTGTTGCTCCATACTGAGTACTGAGCAGTGCTTGTTCTCCTGCTACTTCATCTAATCATTATATTCAACCGCATGTTTGCTCCCTCCAATCTCGCAGTAATGTTAATGCCATACTTGCAATTCATTTTTACCCACCACACAAACTCCTTTCTGTTCACGGTTACAACCTGGAATTCAACACCCGCTGGTTGAGGTTGCACACCAAAGGGTCACAAAGGACCACAGAAATCTCTGTCTGAACTTGTGCAGAGAAGAAATGGGTAGTGTGCTAGCACTCCTACCCCTTTGATAAATTCAGACTAGATAGACAATAATGATAACATAAATAAAAACATTTTTTTTAATCCCAAATAATGGACTAATGGGTATTTGTTTTTGTGACCTTGGTCATCCTGCTAAATATCCACATAGTGCTGCTGCATTGTCCCCTGTCCACCCTCTATAAAGTCTCTTTGGCTTGTTCCTCAGCATCCAGTGCAATGTCATTATGCCCCATAGACCCTTGTGCTTTGATACAAGCAAGAAATACCCATTCTCTGCTGGCATGTTCATCTCTCTGAATGCTACTAAAACTCTAAGGTGGAAAGTACAGCTCCATACGCAAACTCCAACCCAGCATGAACTGAGGGGGCTGGAGGTGATGGGCCCACCAACTTGTATCGTAGTCCTAGGCTCCTACCACTTTACTTTGGGTAGTGGAAGCACCGGAAAAAAAAAGAAATCCCCAACCATGCTTGGCCGCATCCTCACCTGGAGCAGCCACCGTATCATTCACTAATCTATGCCAGTGATTAGAGTCTCTCAGTGTACACCTCTTCCCTAGAGCCTTAACAAATGTGGTTTTCCCTTAGGCTTGAGTTCCCCAGTAGAAAGGTATTTTTATTTGACATATATACTGTAGCTCCAGTTCTGCATCTGCTATACAGATGGGTGCATGTATACTGTATTTGAGTGTTGAACCTGTTTGTTGCAATCTACTTACACAGTTAAATTTTCTGCTATGGGAAGCTTTTATTACATGTTACTCATCAGTATCATGGACCACACATCATGCACCATATTGATAAATCTGCTTCTAATCTGCAACCATACAGCAATAACGAAAATCATATAATGTATACATTTACACACATACGGTAAATCCTTAACCATATGGGTGCCCCAGGACATAGTCTCTATGTCACGGGGACTGGCACTGCATAGGCCCCCACGACGCCATGACTCCCGTCACAATATAACCAGAAATGTCATACAGTACAGCCTGATTTTCTCTGCCTGTGTACCAGACTGTGAGCATACAGTATATATATATATCCGTACAATGAATAATATAAACTGGAATTTATTAATAACCAGAATAGTCTCAAGGACAATGCAAAACTGGTGTGTTTAAAAAGCAATATTGACAAAAAATAAAATGAAATGGTTAGCAGCAATATGCAAGTGACATATATGAGGAATTTGTGAGCGACGAGGCAATTGATGGTAAGGAGGAGGTAACCACTGGAGCATATAAGAGTAATTGTAGTCTGTGTATTAGCTTACAGCTAGAGAACAATAGTCACCAATTAGAGAATGACCCTTCTCAGAAGTAAATAGGTGTATTGTAGACAGATCTGATGGTGCACGGAGTAAATCCTCTCAACGTGCAGTCTGATTCCGCTGTATAACAGTGCTCACTCCTAGAAGAAATCCCTCCTGTGATGTAATGAGACCCAGCTGTTTGCCAAATCTTACGGAGAGATGGTAATTTTCTCCGTGTTAGACCTCATAGGTAGAATTCCGGTGTATGCCTCTTCCTGAGATGCAGAGTAATATCTTTTGCTCAATGCACCTCCGTGTTAAGTCTCGCTCTGTCGCAAAGTGTACAATTACAGCGTATATCCAGATAGAGAGCTGAAATCTGTACTTCAACTTCCTCTGAGTGTAACTGCGTCACTGCGTAGCTGGGTGATGGCATCACCACATTCCAACGCGTTTCGTCATTGAGTGACTTTCTCAAGGATATATATATATATATATATATATAGGAAAAAACACACGGGCGCAAAGTCAGATAAAATTAACTAAATCAAGTTAATATATAAATATCAAATGAAAGTTCAATTGGTGAAAATGATGATAAGAATCCTGTGGAATTAACAGAAAGGCAGATATGATGAAGTACGTTTGTAATTTTCTACAACCCAAAATGAAGACAGCTACTTACAAAGTAGCAGATTTAAAAGGCACGTAGGAAACCAAGTCCTCTCCAAGCTGCAGTGTTGAGTCTCTATCTTGTCCGGAATCCACGTGGAACGCCCAGATTCCGACTTGCTTCCAAAGACTGATGCTGCTGCCTCTGCTCACTTGCTCCCTACCTCTCCAAGTCTCGCGAGACATGGAAAGATGACGTCAGATGCCGGTCTGAACTCCGTGGCTCAATGGAGGGCGGCGATAGCCAAATGTTACTGCACCAAAGGTGCTATATTATAACTATCTGGGCAAGGAGTATAGGAGGAATATAGACTAAATAAGTGTATCATAATATTCTTAACCCTACGTGTTTCGTCCTGTAGAGGGACTTTTTCAAGGAGTATAAAATTACAATCTGATGTAGAACCTATATAGGCGGTAAATGACATGGATAGGTTAATTCACCAACCAATAGCGGATCACATCAGTAAATAAAATTATAATTCAGCTGGATAACATTTGCTTGAACCATAAATCAATTATAAAACATGATTTTAATACATATACAAAATATAAACACAAATTATATAATAAAAAATGTGTATACAATAAAATATTTTTTAAAAATTATAATGCAAAGAATGTCAATTTCTAGGGTAACAATTATATTTAAGGAGAAGAGTTAAATCAGTGACATGGCTGTGTGGACAGGATATGTTTTCAATAATATGCATTAGAGTAAGCAAATCAATTGAATCAGATATTAAGGCTATAACATACTGTACCTCTGGAGTATTCTATACTGTACAAGGAATGCTCCCAGGTCTATGTCCACAATGAGACCAGTGGGAACCAATGTCTTTACAGTGTGGATCCACTTGGTCTAAAGTTGGGAGATGGCATTTATGTTACCATCATTTCCACCAATTGAACTTTCATTTGATATTTATATATTAACTTGATTTAGTTAATTTTAACTGACTTTGCGCCCGTGTGTTTTTTCCTTGACCTATTTTCCTTAACTATTGTGTATAGTTGGTACACTGTGGCAGCACTTTATGGTTACATTTTGACACATATATGATACAATTTGCGCACTTAATTATTTTCCTTGCCAATATATATATATATATATATATATATATATATATATATACCTACATACACACTGCTATGTGCCTGAGAGTGATATATGTGCTGTGTTGCCACCTGCTCCAGGAACACTGACATATTTCAACTGCTCCCATATTATGTGCCTTTGTGCTCCACCCCCTCACTCACCCTTCTCCTCACTTAACCCCGTTCTTTCCACTTCTACAGCCACATCTGATTGATAATGTATTTCCCCTTAAAGCTGCAGTCCAAGCAATATCCTACATGTGTTTTTTTAATAAATCAGTTCTGCACTATGAGATTTTTTTTAAACAACTCTGAATTACATTTTTAATGTATTATATTATTTATTTATTATAAATTATTATTACTTAATTATTATTATTTATTGTATTATAATGGAACACGCATTTTTTTTGTTTCTGTAGCAACATTTTACAAAGTCACACCCCCTTCCTCTTCTGAAATAGGCTCTTGGAAACCCCCTTTTTGAGCCCTGCCTGCCCTCTCTCTAGCAGTGCACCAATTGTATCTAGTGACTGCCTGGTCACATGATCTTCCCCACGGACCTTTGCATCTTTGGTCCTCTTCTACTGATATGTAAGTAGAGGGAAGGAGGTGGGGAGGTAAGAAGGTTCTTGCTACAGTCAAATGTGTCCTCTTCTACTGCACTGACAGATATTTAGTGAACCCCCGAGCCAAATCTTCGCCGATCGATCACAAGAGACCGGATCGATCGGCAACTTAGATAATTACTTATCATTGTATGGATTGTATTGATGCAGATATTAAAGGGGAAAAATAATAATAATAATAAAAAAAAACGGCAGCTTGGACTGGTGCTTTAAACATAAATCTTTTTGGCCTGGCTACAGGTTATTCAGAAGCACAGTCATGCCACCCTATGGCTCCTGGTCTTCCTATCTACATAAAGGACTATTTATCAAACTCCCAGAATATACATGTGATAGGGTCTCCCTCTGGGCTCCCCTTAATCCCACTCGACACCCCCCTTGGTTCCCTTACCTCCGCGTTGGCGGCGGGTGCAGACAGGTGCCCGGTATGCCGGGAGTTGAGGTGAGCAGAGCAGTAGTGTTGCGGTAGCAGCAGGGACGTTACTGAGTCGCCAGAGGCTCCTGGTGGCTCCCGTTACAGTACGCCGCCATGTTGAGGTGGTTGCGCATGCGCATTGAGCAGACCAGCGTGGCAGCCATTTGAGGAGTCTCACGCATACGCAGTAGGGTTGTAGGATTAGCGGCTAAAGCAGGGAAGGCTCCAAGGAGACTACAACCCCCAGCAGCCATTTGGGCTGCAGGATCACATGAGGCACAACAGCCAATAGGACTGCGACAATTCCCCTGCTGAAGAAGGTTCATTTGGCGCGCTAGAGGAGCCACGTCAGTCGGAAGAGGAACATCTGAGGAGTAGGTAGTGTCCAGGGAGCAGTGCTCCCCTGGGCTAGGCCAGATCTTCCCCCTTAGGCCCCAGCTAGGCTCCGACTCAATGTAGCTTGTGGCTGCTATAGGGAAAGCCCATAGTCAGGGACCAGTAGCTGTATATAGTCAGATACAGCACCGGTGATTCACCCCACGCGGAGGTGGACGCCATTTGCCATTCAAGTTTAACTATCTTATAAATTATAACTGGGTGAGATACTCAAACCATATTTATGTTGATACAGTGAAGTCAAATTCCTAAGTAGCCTCAAGGCCGCATTGCAGAAAGCTGGTGACACTGGTGCTAATCAACTTACAAACAACAACAAAAAAGTCAATTATTTCCTTCAAAATCCTCTATGTCAGTGACTCCCAACGCCAGTCCTCAAGAACCCCCAACAGGCCAGGTTTAAAGGATGTCCCTGCTTCAGCACAGGTGGCTCAATCAGTGGCTCAGTCATTGTGATCAGCTGTGCTGAAGCAGGGATATCTGGAAAATCTGACCTGTTGGGGATTCTTAAGGACTGGAGCTGGGAGCCACTGCTATATGTGTTAAAAAAAATAAAAAATTATTAATCAGTTACTGCTTTTTTTTCTTCCCCCCCTCTAACTCTTCATGCCCTCTTTAATTATCTGTAATGTATTTAGCATCCTTGGGTTACCATAGCAACTATTTATTGAGCCACATAACTTCTTTTTAAATAGGCGGCCATATTGGGCACCCTGGGAAGCAGGATCTTTGCCAGTCGATCACGGGAGAACGGATCGATTGGCAGTTTAGATCATTGCATTGCCGTAAAGGCGAGGAACTGCTGCATTTATTCAAATAAGTGTAACGGTCCCCGTCCCCCCCCAAATCGCAGATAGAGACCATGTGGGGAAATCTACACCTGTTACCAGTGTGGTGCAATACCTGTTAGGCTCACAGGAGGCCTGAACCTCCGCCAATGGGAGCCTGGGGTGTATCCTGGAACGTATACTTACAGCGCCTCCACCTGTGCAGGGATTCCAGGTGTATAGAATGACCCCTGACATAGGACCCACAAATAGGAAACACATACAATGAAGTATATATATATATATATATGCAAATATAGCTGTATGCTCATCTGCATGTCTTAGGCAGGTCTGCAACCCCGCCCTTCCCCACTATCACCCAGCATACAGCACCTCCACTGCAGCAAGGGATTCTGGGAAATGACATGCAAATGAGCACACAGTGTCACTTTTTGCCTCAATAACCATTATTTGCTTTCCTGTGGAGGGTTTTTGTCACTTTTTTTTACTCACCATAACTTATATATATATATATACTAGCTGAGAGCCCCGGCGTTGCCCGGGATGTTTGTGGTGTGGGTGTGGCATTTGGGTGGGGAGTGGTCCACGCGGCCCATGTGCGGTGGTAGTGCTGCTGTGGCTGTACTGATGGTGATTGTATTGGTGTGCTGATTTGGGAGGGTTTGGTGCTGATGTGGGGGTGCGGATGTGGGTGTGCCGATGGGGGAGGTGCAAAGGTGGCGATGTGTGGGTGCTGATGGTGTTGATGGGGGCTGGGAATGGTGGGGAGCCGAGAATGCCAGTGTGCTGGGGGGGCATGGGATACCGGTGTGCTGATGTGGTGGTGCTGGGGTGTGTGTGTGTATACATGTTTGTGTGTATACATTGTATGTGTGTGTGTGTATATATGTGTGTGTGTGTGTGTGTGTACGTGTGTGTGTATACACGTGTGTATGTGTATACACGTGTGTGTGTATACACGTGTGTGTGTATACACGTATGTGTGTGTATACACATGTGTGTGTGTATACACGTGTGTGTATACACGTGTGTGTGTGTATACACGTGTGTGTGTATACACGTGTGTGTGTGTGTATACACGTGTGTGTATACACATGTGTGTGTATACATTGTGTGTATGTATATATTGTGTGTGTGTATACGTGTGTGTGTGTATACACATGTGTGTATACACGTCTATACATGTTTGTGTGTGTGTATACATGTTTGTGTGTATACATTGTATGTGTGTGTGTGTGTGTGTGTGTGTACATTTGTGTGTGTGTACACATGTTTGTGTGTGTATACACATGTGTGTGTATACACATGTGTGTGTGTGTATACGTGTGTGTGTGTATACATGTGTGTGTGTGTGTGTATACATGTGTATGTGTGTATACATGTGTGTGTGTGTATACATGTGTGTGTATATACATGTGTGTGTATATACATGTGTGTGTATACACATGTGTGTACACATGTGTGTGTGTACACATGTGTGTGTATACACATGTGTGTGTGTATACCTGTGTGTGTCCCTGTGTGTGTCCCTGTGTGTGTCCCTGTGTGTGTCCCTGTGTGTGTGTGTGTGTGTGTCCCTGTGTGTGTCCCTGTGTGTGTGTTTGTGTCCCTGTGTGTCCTTTGGGCCGTCACTCCGCCTCAGGCCAATGAGAGGTGTGCGGGGGCGGCCCAAGGGACCAATGAGATTTCCCCTAGGGACACCGGACATCCAGCAGGCAGGCAGGCTGGCATGCATGCATGCAGGCAGGCAGGCATACAGTGCTTTCACTAATATAGTATAAGATGTGTATATGTATTCTGTAGCCTGGTCCCAGCCCTGCATTACCCCTACCTGTCAGTAATACACCTGTATTATGTTATATGTGTATATGTATTCTGTAGCCTGGTCCCAGCCCTGCATTTCCCCTACCTGTCAGTAATACACCTGTATTATGTTATACAGTATATGTATATGTATTCTGTAGCCTGGTTCCAGCCCTGCATGACCCCTACCTGTCAGTAATACACCTGTATTATGTTATATGTGTATGTGTATTCTGTAGCCTGGTTCCAGCATTTCAGGGACCAGGGGTTGATTTTGTTTTCAGATGGGCTGTTTCAAGTAGTCTGTGATCGTCCCAAGTAAGGCTCTGCATGTAACTGTGTTTGTGTGGCCCTTCCCCCCACCAATCAGGGGCTGGGTGTGTTGCAAGCACCTGGGGAGGGGAGGTTCCTGGTGAGATAAGAGCAGCTCTGTGTTAGCTGATGTGAGCTCAGAGGGTAGTAGTTGTGGACACAATTCTTAAGAAGAAGCAGCTTGGCAAAGAGCTGTGTGCAACAGGGAGATGCTGCAGAGGATTTTGCAGGGAAGGAGCACATTGTAAATCTCTTGAGGGAGATCCCTGCACCCATGTTTATAGGGTACCCCAGTTTCCCAGCTGTGTGTGTTGTTTTGCTACAAATAGCTGTGGATATTTGTTTTTCCAATAAATTAATTTAATAAATCCTGTGTTTCTGTCTGGCGAATTGATCCCTGGAGTGTTAGTCCTGGTCTCCCGAGACAGTCGTTATTGTAAAGGACATGTAAATTAGCTCATTATAGCCTCAATTATATGTATCCCCTATTAACCAAGTCCCGCTAAGGTTTACTTCAGGAAATAAAGATAGGTTATTTAGGTAAAACCTAACTGTGACGTTACTTCCAGCCAGACATCGACATTTACTTCTGATTTGCATATCTGAAAAAATGAGTAAAAGAAAGCAAGCTTTATTTTACCTACTGATGAACCAACATATTGCATTAATAGCACAGTGTTTCTATAGGATTCAATGCAGTGATAAGGCAGAATATCACAAAATATTCCACACAAAGCACCAGCAGGAACGCCTGCACCTGTAACGATCTCCAAAGTGAAGCTAAGAGTCTCTCTCTCTCACTTAAATAAACCTATTCCAGAGTCTGGATAGAAGTAATGCCAAGAGATAATGACATGAGGCTATTTTCAAACAACGCAGCTTGTCCTGAAATAACATGACGGTAACCCTATTCTAATGAGTTAAATTATGGCCGTAATATTTATCAGCGCTGAACGTAGGGCAAGGCGGCTGCCTTGGGCCCCGCACCTTCGCGGAGTCCCGCGCTCCCTCCTCTCCCTTCTCCTGTTGGTGCTGGGATCCAAATTGCACCCGACAGGAGAGGGGAGGGCTGGGAAGTCCCCGAACTGGCACAGGATCGCACCGCTGCTCACCCCAAGGTAGGGAGGGGGGAGGGGAGGTGTGTGCAGCTGCAGGGGGTGATACCTTATGCGGAGCGGCCTTCTGCAGGGTATGTTGTCATGACAACGCTAGGCCGTTACATTACACAGCAGCAGGTGGGCCCCGCTGTCAGCATGTCACCTTGGGCCCTGCCAAAGGTAAGGCCGGCCCAGTTAAACTTGGATAAAATCCCCACGGTTCCGGTTTTAGGTAACATCACGTTACTTGCCCTGATTTAGCAGAGCTTAGTGAGGCTGGCAGCAGAGGCGTATAGCTTTTCCCTCTTTATTGATTCCGCTCACATTACGAGAAACCTTCTGGCACTACATGTTGGTCCCATTTTTGAAGTGAAACTTCTTTGCTGGCACCTACCAAAATTTCCCTGCAGTAAACCGCCTTCATGGTGACGGAAGGAACGCCACTGCTGGCAGAAGAGGCCGTCGGTGACGTCAGTGTTGGCAGCTCGGCGCAGGAGCAGTTATCTCCCACGCGCCTGCGCAGTGGTCGCCGGCTCGGTACGCATGCGCAGAAGCAACACACACACAGACACACACACACGCAGACGAACACACAGAGACGCACACACGCACACAGAGACACACACACACACAGAGACAGACACACACACAGAGAAAGACACACACAGAAATACACACAGACACAGAGAGAGAGAGAGAGAGAGAGACACACACGCACACAGAGACACACACACACACAGACAGACACACACACAGAGACAGACACACACACAGAGAAAGACACACACAGAGATACACACAGACACAGAGAGAGAGAGAGACACACACACACACACACAAGGAATTCACAGTTACTATACATATAGAAGTGCAAATAGCTAAAACAGTGGGTGTGTGCCACGCACGCACGTTCTAAGTCAAACTTCTTTGTGTTATTGCACTGAAATTGTGTTTTGATTTATAATTAAAAACACCACCATCACAAATACAATTTCTGTGATAAAACAGTGACAAAAGACAAAGACGTTCCACTTAAAATGCACGTGCTCGGCACACACACACACTCTATATTTATGCAACTTTTGCAACATGTGTCTTGTTTTATCGCATGTTCTGCACCATTTTGGGTTTCGCTGCAGCGGTGGCTAAATCTGAATACGCAGCGAATATTCCTTATTACTGAAAGAGAGACACACACTAAAGAAGTTAATGCCGCTTCCTGAAAGGAGGACCCATTTTTTACCATTGCTTCCATTTCCCAACACGAAGAAAGATTTGCTGAGAGAAATAATATAACAAAGCTCATTTCTAATCGCAGATATAATGGGTACATCAATACCACACTGATTTGTAAAAGGCTCAGCTATATTTCTGTAGCTATGGTAGCAAAATGTGATTTAAACATTAAAAAACAATAATGTGTCTCGTGAATATTTCCCAAATCTTTGCCTGCATCGCTACAATGTTATCCCACCACTGACTGTGCTGCACCCACATTCCTCACAAGATAATTAGGTCACTTTGGGGGTTATCTCACAATGTTTTCCAGGTGTAAAACTGATGAAAAATAATTGCACCCAATTTATCGAAGAGTAAACTTCCAATTGCTTGCAATGGGATTCTTTGATACATTTGGTGTTGATTTTGCACTGTATTTTCTATTGCAATGAACCTTTAAAGCTGCAGACCAAGCAATATCTTACACGTATGTTTTTTAAATCAATCAGTTCTGTACTATAAGAAAATACTTGTAGCAGTTTTTTTGAAACAACTGAGCATGTCATTATAATGTATTATAATGTAACAAGCATTTTTTGTTTCTACAGCAACCATTTACAAAGTCACATTCCCTTCCTCTTCTGAAACAAGCTCTGGCACACGCCTTTTTGAGCCCTGCCCCCTCTCTAGCAGTGCACCAATTGTATCTAGTGACTGCCTGGTCACATGATCTTCCCCACAGAACTTTGCTTCTTTGGTCCTCTTCTGCTGCACTGACAGCCATTTAGTGAACCCCCGAGCCAAATCTTCGGCAGCTTAGCTAATTACTTATCATTCCTTGTGGGGATTGTTTCGATGCACATATTAAAGGGAAAATAAAAAAACAGTAGCTTTATGTAGATTATTAATAGATATGACTTTTTGTCTGTGTAACCACACATAAGTTAGGGTGAGTACAAAAAGTGCAAAAAACCCTCCACTTTATCTGCACAGCAAATACAAATCCCCCTTGTTGCACATTCACATGTCTCAGACAGGTCTGCAACCCTGCCCTTCCCCATTATCTCTTAGCATACAATGATTCCACTGCAGCCAGGGATTCTGGGTAATGACATGCAAATTATTACTCACAGTGTGTCACCTTTCACTTCCATTTGTACATGACCCTTATAAGCTTATGCCTGTCGGATCACACAGCTCCACAGCACAGCCTAGGTTAAAGAAGTGCAGAGCCAGTAACCATGCTCACAGACAGCAGTTTCAAAATGTTGGGTCTCATCCGTGCGAGGCTGGTTATACTGACTATGCAACGTGAAGCTGGGACAGGTTTCAACCCAATTCAATCAGTTATGGTGGGCAAAATAATAAAATAAAATGAAAACCCCGCCACCGTACTGTGCGCAGCAAATAAAAATCCCGCGTGTGAGCACATTCACATGTCTCAGCCAGGTCTGCAGCCCTGCCCTTCCCCATTATCTATTAGCACACAACCGTTCCACTGCAGCCAGGGATTCTGGGAAATGACATGCAAAGCGCTGCTCAGAGAGGCGGGGGAGGAGGGAAAGCGCTGCTCAGAGAGGCGGGGGAGGAGGGAAAGCGCTGCTCAGGTAGCCGGAGGCGGGGTAAGCTCCTGCAGCAACATGAACGCGCCTCCGGCTTTTTTTTTTCCCCTCCTTCAGCGCGAGCGGGGGAAATTATACAGCAGCATGTGCGCTGCTTCGGCTAATCACCAAGGGGCAATTTCGGGTCGCCCCTGGCGACCGGACAATTGGGTTTGTCGAACACTGTATATATATATATATATATACACTATCTGCTCTGTTTCAGTTTGTTAATATTCAGTCTCACACGTTGCACGTTTTCATATTCTTCTCTATATATTTGCATGGTGTCTGATAAAGGTTAACCCTGTACGTGCTGGTTTCTCTGGCAGGAAAGAGACTCAGGCGCGTCCAGGGTGAAGCTGAGCGTGCTTGCGCGCTCATGCAACATGCGATCAAACTCATGATCGCAATGAGTCTGCCCAGAGCACGTGCCCATGAGCGCTCAGCGCTCAGCTGCTTGCAGAAACAAATACATTTGATTCTGCCGCTCGCTGGCACGTCACGTGCGCGGTTCGCCCAATGAGGGTGAACCAATGAGGGTGAACCAGCTCTGTGACGTCATGGCCACGCCCCCCCCCCCTACGCGTGCAACTAGCTGACCAGGAATGGCGCATGATGTCACGGTGTGCTCGGTTGCACCCTGGACGAGGCCTATGATACAATGTCCTGTGCTGTGGTCCCTCACTGTACTGCAGAGAAGTACAACAATATAACCCCTTACCAGAGGTCGCTGCGGCCTCAGTGACGGCCAGCTCAATGTATCCACAGCCAGGTTCCGTAGTGAGCAGTGACTTGCATTCCGGAACCGGGACACTGCGTCTCTCTATTTACTGTATGCAAATCTGTTTGGAATTTGGAAGTCTGATCCTAGCAGCCCGAGTTGCAAATCGTTAGCAGCTGCAGGAGCAGAGAGGCCAGGAATCACTTCCGAGAGATTAAACCCATCAAGCCCTGTGTATTTGTACCAGTGAAGCATTGGTTGTCAGTACCACAATGAGGGGCATGCGTGTGCTGCAGGGGCAATGCAGCCATATAAGCAGTAAAGTCCAGCCTTACAATGTCAGCAGTGTATAACAGTATGCACATGAGTGTGTACAGTATGTGCAAATCGTGGTATCTCATTGTATATATGTAGTGTGTATATCAGTCTGTTTATACTGTGTATTATTGTCTAATGTACAGTATGTGTACTCTGGGTTTATCAGTGTGTCATTGTTAAAGTGTGTTTACTGTGTCAATCTGGGTGTTTTAATGTATGTGTACTGTGTGAGCATCAATGTGTTAATGTGTGGATTAGTGTCTGTAAATAATAATAATAATAATAATAGCATGTTCCTGTACAGCGCTGCTAGTTTTATGTAGCGCTTTACAGAGACAATTTGCTGGCACAGGTCCCTGCCCCGTGGAGCTTACAATCTATGTTTTTGGTGCCTGAGGCAAAGGGAGATAAAGTGACTTGCCCAAGGTCACAAGGAGCCGACACCGGGAATTGAACCAGGTTCCCCTGCTTCAAACTCAGTGCCAGTCAGTGTCTTTACTCACTGAGCCACTCATGCTGTTGCTGGTGTACTCTGGTGCTGGTGCATACCTGTTTGGTAGAACGGAAGGCCTGAGATCTCCGCGATGGTACAGGGAGACATCAGGACAGGCTATCAAAGATGGTTGGTAGGTCAGCGCAGCGCCTCCAGCCCAGGAGGATCCTGGTGCAGCCTGGATGAACCTCAGGGGAAACTCTTCTTGGTTGTTCCCACTTCAGACACCACACCAGAGAGGGTATAACTGGAGTTTATTAGGTTCAGCACATCAATACAGGTCCCATTACCTGAAGGCAGTACCCCGGGCTTGAGGCCCTGAGCCCCCCTCCTCAGCATACCTTACCCCTTAACAGGGCAAGGCCTCAGCTCACTCCTTTCCAGGAGAGACTTACTGTTGTGTCCTCGTAGCAGGGAGGGCAGCTCAGAACTAACTCCCAGAACCCTCCCTTACTCTAACCTCTGTAGGGAAACCCCCTCCTTCCCAGGGGAGGGGCTCCTATCAGCATAGCCCCCCTTTGTAATACCAGGCTACTCCTGAACTGAGTTAGTTAACAAACACATAACAATATAACCGTACCCTGCAGGGTTTGCTCCCAGCACTGCCCACTCCTTCCTGGGACTTACAGTTCTAGAGGGACCAGGGAATTAGTAGCCAAAGGGGACTTGGCTACACCCTCCCTCTGGTTTTGAAATCCCTCACGGCCCTGCATGAGGGCATAGCATCCATCACATTTTAATGCAATGAAAGATAAAATGGCAGTACTCATTATCACATGGCATAACAGTACTTTAAGCCCGATCTGTAATGGTGAGCGGGGTCTGGCTTGTGCACAAGGTTCCCATCACTATCCGGTAACATCACCGAATAGTAGATACAGAAGGCAAATATATAGAGTGTATAGGATATTACCATAAATCTCCAAGTGATATGGAATATTAGGTAAGTAACAAAGTAGATAAACCATGTGTCGGTGTTCCTACTGTAGTAAGCGGGTCCAGCTGTGGAGTTCGGCGGTGAATGCGGCAGGGGTCTTGCTATACTACAGGAGCACGGTTGCATATGAGGCTTTATCTTTGTGGCTCATACTTTGCCAGTCTATTGTGTTGCCATTTCTTCCTGGTACTCCACGGGATACAATAGTCTTTACTTGTGGTTACTTATGAACACCGATACATGGTTTAACTTCTTTGTTACTTACCTAATATTCCATCCCACTCGGAGATCTATGGTAATATCCTGTATACTGTGTATATTTGCCTTCTGTATCCGTGCTCTATATTACACTACAATCAAGACCATACCCACATATCCCGCTGATTGGTAGCTACAGTTAGGGAAGCGGACCTATACACTGCAATTATTCTCTTGGCACAGACTTTCCTGTATTTACACAAAGTGCTCCCTGCCGCTACCTATCCACCTACTCCCCTATTGGGGGTTTATTTTATTTCCATTTTAGACACATATGTTGCATACATTTGTCACTTGTCTTTCGGCGTTATTACTTGATACTATTAAAAGTGTATTGTTTTTGATTTTCGCAGTAGACGAAACCACTATAATTATATAATATATAAGATATAATTATAACCACTATAATTATATAATATATAATATATAATATATAATTATAACCACTATAATTGGTTATAAGTGTCAGTTTGAGCAGGACTATCTAGTCCTCCCTTTGGATAATATATAATTCTGTATATTGGGACTTATCAGTTCTCTCAGTGGATATTATGTCCTTATGTATATATCTATTCTTATTACCTTGAGTGCAATGTAAAGGGGACTGTTGTGACCTGGTCACTTTCTCTGTGCTTTTCATATGTATATATTTTCCCCATGCACCAGGATTCACTTTGCTTTGATATTTTGGGTTTGAGCGATATGCTGCCATTATCTACTTGATCGTACTAACTGACCTATTGGCACAAGAGGATTCCTCTGTACTGTAGGTTCTATGCAGAGTTGCTCCCTTTTTCAGGCCTTACTCAATAGACTGGAAGTCCTTGTAATTTCTCTAATACCACATACACTGTATGGCTCTGGTTTCCAGCAATTCGCTATTTTTTGGTTTACCGGGTATACCCAGATACTTGTAGCTCTTGTCCGTGTACTCTCTTGCGGATTGTATTGCCCCAATTATTTATATCAGCAGCAGTGGTGTCCAGCCTGTATACTTCTTGTTACTGTTCCTTGAGTCTCTGTACATACTGCATGTACGTGGTCGGGGAGGTGCCATCTGCCACCACTCCAAAATGCAGGTCGATGGGTAATCGGACGTCCTGCCCAAACATCAGGAAATAGGGTGAATATCCTGTAGAGTAATTCCTGGTGCAGTTATATGCATGTACTAAGTGGTGCACATGCTGACTCCATCGTTCCTTCCCTTGAG
The DNA here is from genome assembly GCA_036426205.1 of Ascaphus truei. NCBI lineage: Eukaryota > Metazoa > Chordata > Amphibia > Anura > Ascaphidae > Ascaphus > Ascaphus truei. The sequence goes on from WSYH01003940.1 coordinate 52,632, forward strand.
TATTTAATGTGCCCATCATATTCAATAGGGTCCTGTGGAATCTCTCGGGTTGTGGATCCTCCTGTGGGTGATAAGACGTGGTTCGGGATTTCTTAATTCCACAGATGCGCAGTAATTCCTTGTTGAGTCGAATATCAAAATCTCACCCATGATCGAAATGTATCCTAGCTGGCAATCCATAATGGACAAAGTACTTGTCCCACAGCACTTTGGCCACCGTCGAAGCTCATTGATCCTTTGTTGGGAATACTTGAGCATACCGGGTGAAATGGTCAGTGACCACTAGAATACTACTGGTATTCTTGCTGTCTGTTTCCAAGGACAGGAAGTCCATGCAGACCAAGTCCAGTGGTCCACTGCTGGTGATGTTTGCAGCCCTCGTAGGCAAAGTATTTCTGGGTACGTACCTGCCACAGTTCTTGCAGTATTCTTCAACATCCGGAGACATTCGGGGCCAATAGAATCGATCTTTCGATTCTTTGGTTTGGGGTATACTTTAGACTGCAAGTGACAAGCACATCATCTGCCCCAACTTCTTCTGCACTGAAATGTGGTCCTAGTATTGGCATATCGTATACATACTGTACATACACACATATGTCTCTCTTTATTAGCATGTAACTGTGCCTTGAACGTTTGCTTTACTACTAACACCTTTTTGCTGCTGGTTTGGGTTGTTGTATTTGTTCTACTTTTTTATAGTCTCATTTTCCCTCTATGTACTGGGTGGTTTTTCCTCCCCTTTAGCTGTGCTCGTGTGTACCTCTGCTCCCCAGTAATCATACAGCTGCTCCTCCTCTGTCCCACCTCTGGGTTCTCTCACCTTTTGGAATCCTTAGGGTATATACAGCTGAGTTTGTTTGTTTTTTTGCTCAATATCTTGAGAAAAGTCCCTGCTGTATTGACCGGAATATTAATTGTTAATAAATCATATACAGCAAGTGCCGACATCATCATCATCTCTCTTCTATATCGATCCGCTCAAGCAGAGAGAGAGTAGCGATAGCGCATCTATCGCGATCGAGAGATGAGAGAGATCTGCGATCATCTCTCTAGCTATCTAGCTCTCTCTCTCTCTCTCTCTCTCTCTCTCTCTCTCTCTCTCTCTGTGTGTATGTGTATGTGTATATGTATATGTATATGTATATATATATATATATATACACACATACACACACGCCTTATGAGGAATGAAAATAAAGAGCCTTTTCGTGGGGACTCTACACTGATGCAGATACACACAGTATTGTATTCTCTCTATGCTTTGTTGGGTTGTTTATGTCCCATTTTTATTAACCACCTTAACCTGACTGTGCCTGCTGTGCAACCCCAGCCAGCTTCCCCCAGCCTCCCCATGCAGAATAAGTGACCCAGCTCAAACTGGTGAGTGTAGAAGGATGAAACCGCTCCCTGAGTGGGTACCCTGCTTGTGCACATTTAATGACCCAGACTCACACATGTACTGTAGCTAACCTAACTGTCTTCAGTGCCATTGCCGCCCGCGGTCACACAACCTTACAGTGGTCACAGCACCGGAGGATTAATGTTACCGGGAGGTCCCACCCGGAAGCACGGACCCCACGCAGTGTGACCGTGCCACTGGAGACATTAGGACTAGCTACAGCTGTATATGTATAGGATATGTGATGTATGTACTGTAGGAAACAAAAGCTAAAGGGAATTCATGTACAACATGGATACAAAGCTAAAAAAAGCATGTCACTACCCAGAATCCCTCTATGCAGCTTACCAATATGGCAATGGGGTAAATAAAGCAGGTTTGGAGACTTGTGGAAGACCTGCAGATACACGTAGGGGTATTATATCTTTGTATGGGTTGTTATATTACAGAGGGCTTGTATAAATATATATATTTGATAACATTATTTCTGATGAAATAAAATACTTAATTTGACAGTGAGGCCTGCGTTACCCAAATATGCCCCCCCCGCCCACCCCCATCTCATGTGAGGAACGCTTGAGGAAATATGATACAGTAACATTAGAGATTTCTAGGTACAAATTTGAAGTGATGTTGTGGCAAAATCCAGCAAAATCCAGCAGCCAATTTGTTAAAACAAAAGTATCCCCTTAGGAGTAATAATAATAACAGTTTCCTTGATAGATCTGATGCTTTTTTGCATCAGCTACTGTATGCCAAAGTTTTACAGCCAGGAGACTCGGATACATGACTATATTAACCCTTCCCAATGCTTGAGGGGGTTCATTTTTTTTTTTTTTGGTCCTCGCATCTTTGGGGCTTTATTCTGGCCTCTTACTCCCTCATCTCCTTGTCAATGAAAAACGAACATCTTTTCTTTTTCTTCTAGGGTGCTCACAAAGACGTGCTCACAGGGTGCTGAAAAAGATGAACTGCGGCTTTAAATGTGAATTCGCCCTTTCTCCACTATGCCTGAGTTCCAGGCACTTACAGAGATGGGGAAGGGAGAGGAGATGAGCTGAGAGCTCCTACAGATGATGAGCCAGAAGAGGTGTAAGGGAGCTCATGCAGTACAGGACATGCTTATAATCAAGGGTCGTTGATATCTATTATGACAATAGGGTAATAGCCTACTGAAAAGCTGGTACCTGAGCAAGGGCTTTGACCTTCTGAGGTGCTAAGCCAGAAGTGGCCAACTCCAGTCCTCAAGGGCCACCAACAGGTCAGGTTTGCAGGATATCTCTGCTTCAGCAGAGGTGGCTCAGTCAAAGACAAAGACTGAGCCACTGATTGAGCCACCTTTGCTGAAGCAGGGATATCCTAAAAACCCAACTTGTTGGTGGCCTTTGAGGACTGGACTTGGCCACCCCTGCCTTAAGCTATGTCAAATTGAAGAGGCCCCCAAAATTAGAAATAGATTAATTATTTTGGCTGAATTGACCATTGAAAATATAAACCTGAAAGTGAAATGAATGGAAGCAGTATACTAGCGTTGTTATATACAAAGATAACTTGTGTTCAATTAAAATAAACAGCGTTTGCACATCAATTTTAACATTAAAACATTGGGGTTTTGGACAGCAAAGTCATTGATGATGTCTTCAAATGATAAGCTATGCCGTTTGTCACGTTCGTTGCGCAGGAAGCTTATGGTCATATTTTGCCAAAGATTTCCATATTTACAGAGAATCTCCTATTCCCCCCATATCTTCTTTATTTATCATCCCATTTTAAAACCTGAAATGCATTCATTTGTTTTTCTATTTTTGAGGCCCCTCATACTGTGTGGCCCTAAACTATAGCTTAGTTACTTTATGCGTAAACCCGGCACTGACCTGATCCCTTTACAGTGTGAAACTTGTGTTTCTAGGTAATATATCAGTCAATGTCCCTTTCCTGCCCACGCTAAGGAAAAGCTTACACTCGAATTCTACCAATGGGAGCACACACCGAAACAGTCTCTTTATAAGAGCGGTCCTGACCAGGACAACATTGATCTCCAGTAGGGAGAGTGGCATAATGACTCAGTTTAAAGGTCACAGGTATGTATTTTCAAACAATATTTCCAACGTTTAACATTTCTATGGCGGAGAAAAGCTTAGGCTGGTTTTTACAGCCTTTATCTAATGTCTTTGGTGCCAGTGCTCCGAGCTCTGCTGTTGTATGAGTATTAATTATGATGCCACCATCAGTCAAACAAATAACCATGCGCTTGGACCCGGTGTTCACGTAGACGTGCAACACATTCATTTGTCACAATATACCAGAAAGTAGAACACGGAGAATTCTTCTAATCAATTCCTCTTATAAAGCTTCTTATTTCTTTTTTGGCTCACTACGGGGGGCCGCCCCTATTAATACAAGTGGGGAGGCTCAGTTCATACCCGCTATTTCTTAATGTCTCCAAGCTGCCACCCTGGTGCAACATCAATGCAAAGACAGCACCAGGTGCATCCAGAAGGAAGCAGTGCGTTTCTCTGGGGGGACACGGCTTGAATAAATTAGAGGCTTTTTTTTTGCCTCCGTTTTGCATCCAGGAGACTTTACTAACAACAACAACAACAACATCCTCCTCCACCCCCCCAAACAGTACTGCACTGTGCTCAACTCCAGTCATCAAGAACACCCTCTCCCATCCACCCCCCCCCCCCCCCCCCCAGGTCAGGTTTTCAGGATATCCCAGCTCCAGCACAGGTGGCTCAATTAGAGGCTCAGTCCTCGATTGAGCCACCTGTGCTGAAGCAGGGACTGATTGAGCAACCTGTGCCGAAGCTGGGATATCCTGAAATCCTGACCTGTTGGGGGTGGGAGGTGTGGGACTTGAGGACTGGAGTTGAGCCCCCCTGCTGTACTGTACATTCTCTGCAAGTCCTGTTGCTTGACATCAGGCATTGCAAGTATTTAGTTATCATCATATCCGAGATGGCAAACAACCAAGGGGTGAAATCCATGATATTTAAGAGCTGTGTCCAATTAATAATTTTCATCAGTGGGTATCCACTGCGTGGGAAGCGAGTGCTGAACATCTGTGAGACTCCCCAGCACCTGAGTTAGAGATGACTCATAGCAGATGACTAGGACCCTTCTTTGTGAGAAGCTGCACAGCCCCTGGGCGTGAGAAGCAGTGCAAGCGCTATTTAAGGTGTTGTGATATGAGCTAAATTGGGCATCCTTTAAAACTCCTATTTGATGCCGTCCTGTAAAAGAGATAATGTGAATACTATAATATACATGAGCGTTGGGCATGAGTTGCATATATATCCGATTGAAAGGAGATGTCAGGCCAGTGAATGGTGGACAAGCTGTTGACACACTTCTGTGAGCATTGTACCTGACTCCGTGACGATAACCTAACTCCTGCCCCAGGCACAGTGCAATTAAATAGTAAGCTCTTCTAAACAGTGAGGGGAATTAAAAATAAAAGAACAGGTTGGTACAAACAATAACTTGCATCATAGCCCTATGAATTGTACAGTACCTCACCCTGGTATAGTGCTTCTCTATATTTAGATAACTAGGTCCCTTCATCCCCAAAACAATGCTTTGCCTGTGTGCCCCATTCTGTACTCAGTGTGCAAATGTCCACGATTTGCATGCAGGTCACCACACAGTCCCATTAAAAACAGGAGGAGAGGAGAGGGATTCAACCTGGGGGGATATATCAATGGGGTTATTACTGCAGGCATCTGCCATTCTTTCTGCCCACCTCTGTCTAATAGTCACTCTCTGCCCTGCCTTTGACACTCTCTTGTCATGTTAAGCCACTCTTGCAAGGCACATGTACCCTCCTGGGGCACCTAGCTTCCCAAGGTGGGACACCACTGCCTTAAGTCCTTGTTGTTGACCCAGCTTCTGCTTTGCCTCATTGCACAGTTAGGGCAAGGTCCACTGCAGGTTTCTGAGCTCTGAATAGCTATGGTACCCAGCAACGTAACTATCACCATCCACATTGCCAGCTAGGGGGAAGAGGGTAAGGGACTCACCCAACACCACAGCAAATAAAAGCACACCATTCATTACAGAGACACAAACTTCTGGAGCTGTGAGAGGTCAGGAAGTAGGACAACGGGAGGCCACCTTACCCTTGTTGGATTCACAGAAGGGCCCAGCAGTGATTGAATTCATCCAAGTTGCCTTTTCTCACTGCCATTAGCTTGTTCTCTTCAAGCAGCAGTCCCGGCTCCCTTCTCTCTCTCTCTCTCTATGTATATATATATATATCCTTTATCCTGAGAGCTGCTCACGCTCCATCCTCCCTGGGAAGCAGCCGGCTCTCTGTGACAGACCGTTTCAAGGTTTGCAGAGGAGGGTGAGGGGTGGGTGGGGAGGGACAGGCGAAGTCGGGCTAATGGATCCCCCCTCTTTGAATGGCAAGCTGTTAGGGGCAATGCAGCGCCAGGCTGATGCTTGTCAAACAGAGAGCTGGTAATACTGTCTGATTTTGTCTCCTGGGATAAGAGACTGCTGTGTTTGTATCCCTGCTACCAATTACTGCTTTCCTTTACGCATGCAAGAATCCTAAATATATTTACCCTTTCAGGCCCAGAGGGGACTGCAATGCATTGCTACGCAATCCTTTGCAGTCCCCTCTGGGCCTGTTGGGGTTAACCCTGCTGACGTTAACAGCAAAATACTAATAAAACCCACCCGTCTCCCCCACCTCTTCCAGTCAGTCGGAGCGCCCCTCCTCTCCCTCTCCTCTTCCCTCCCTGTGCTCCGCGGTGGGGGAGATGCTCAGAGAGTCAGAGGGCTGCAGTGAGTGGGGGGATGCAAGGTCTCTGAAGCAATTCCTCATCTAACGAGGTCAAACGCTTCCTATCCTCAGACACTGAGGGCTGTGGATGCTGGGTGTGTGTGTCTGTGCCTGGCTGGCCCCTGGTGTCCGGTCCCATCTGTGTATGTATCTGTGTCAGGTGTTCATGCATCTACTTGCCACTGCGTGTGTGTATATATATATGTATGTGTGTATGTGTGTGTATATATATAATAATCATCATCATCATCATCATCATCATCATCATCATCATCATTATCATCCCGTGTCTCCCCACTGCTGGAGGAAGCCCCCCCCCCCCTCCCCAATGATCTACCAGGTACTACGGTTGCAACCTCTCTTCTCCATGTCACTCCAGCACATTTCCTAATTTAATCCTCCCATCGTACTTTAGGTCATCTTCTTGGTCTTTTAATTTCTCTTGGAATCCATCTCTGTCCAATGATGGTCCTCATATATATATATAGATTTTTGGGTGATTTGTCGACCATATAATATA
>WSYH01003941.1:0-59344 GCA_036426205.1 Ascaphus truei
ATGCTAAGATCGTAGGTCTTCAGCAGCCCATTACTGTGCAGGGATGAGACACGGACTTTTGAATCTCTCTGAGTCAGTGTACAATGAAACTTCAGCTGCTCTGCTCGTGCACTGGTCACGTGTTTGCCACGCGCGCTATTTCGCGAGTGCTTTTGTCCAAGGCTAACGGTAAGCAGACTGGTCATTAGGTATTGTAATACAGAATTTACAGCATTGCCACTAACTTTACCCAGTATTGTTTGCACATTTGACTCCACTAGCTAGAATTGTTATTCTAGCCCTGTATTACACACTGGAGTACACGTGTTAAGTATCACACACTTGTATTTAAACATACCACCACCACACATGCTGGTGTAAAAATCATACTAGGTGCACATATGTACCTAGATCTGTATCACAAGTCTATAATGTACCAAAGTGCAAGCCCAAAGAGCTAAGTACAGGTCCAATCACTAGGTGCCAACTACTAGATTATTTCATACGCGGGCACTACTCTGTGGTCCACAAAACAGACGCTACTTTCTATTACAAGAACCTCTAGCCCTTCTCTCCACTATGAGGAACACTAGGGCCGTGAATTCCCTAACCTGGGCATTATACACCATGTCTACTCCTCTGGATACACCTATCCAGAAGTTAGCCACACTTGGCATCATTTAATCAGTTGTTTAAAAACCCCAATATTTTAACGATCTATGTCAATTATAACAGTTTATTTTAAATAAATCACAATTCATACAGAACGAGTGCTATCTACAGGGGCTCTGTCTGTTCCACTATGTTATAGAATTTACATAGGCCTGGTGATCAAAGGCTAATGTACTAATTGTTTGCGGGACCCAGGCAACTGGAGTGGGTTGTGAGCGTTAAAAACTCACACTTACAACACAGGTATTCCTGCAAGAATAAACATACCCAGGGACAAATGACCCCCCCACCCCCACGGGGTCCCTGCCTTTAAAAGGATTTATTGATGGGGGCAAGGGTGGGTGGGTACCCAGAAGAAGAAAATCAGAAATGGGTTGACCTTAGTTTACATATGAAGAAGATTATGAGATGGTCCTTGGTTGAACATGCTTAAAGATGTTACATATGTGTACTCGTGGGAGTTACCACCCAACCAACGGTTACAAACCATGATGTTTAGCCGGTGTCGAAAGGCAGATATTAATATCTCCTTAAATTTTAATAATCACTGTGAATTATTTAGTCTCTGTGGAAGCGTCAGGCGCGTGACGGAGAATGTATTAAAGTGGCTTGCATTGCCAGTAGTACTACTGAATGAAGTTATAAGTTATTTAGATAGGAAGAAAATGCCAAGTTTTTTAAACGCGGGGAGGTGGAGTTTTACTCGGGGGAAAACTGTCACTCACCACTGAGTTATGGAGTAGGAGGCTGGGTTTAGGTGGTGTTCAAAGGGAATAATTGTATAAAACCAGCTCACAGCCTAGGGTGGTATGTCCTTCATGCAAAGGGCCTTTCATGCTTCTGCATGGTTCCGGCATGTGATTGCTGTGATGGTCAGCTGGAATTATATGAAAGTAAATGGTCCAGTCCTGTATCCGAGGCTTTCTGTCCTAATACTTTTAAGTGTCTATATTTTGCCTGTTTATTTGTATTTGTGTGTGTTCACCCTTTATCAAGGAATACAATTATATTGTATCATATCTAACTCGTCCCAGTTCAGACCCAGTTATAAATATATCATCTTTTATGATTTTTTATATTTTGTGGGTAAATTACAGCCAGCTATCATAAAGTCACAGTGACAAAAACAACCACTAAAATACAGGTGGTTTATACCTTATATAGATTTGCCAAGTGGAAGTTATTGGAAAAAATTGGTAACATTGTTACTGGTTCCATAGATGAGGTGTGTGAGAAAGGACATATGTTCAACCCAAGTTAAATTTACACAACGATAATTTATCCTACTTTTTACTTACAGTATATGATCCGAGGAATGCAAACAAAAAACCCCAGTGAAATTAATCCACATGCTATCATAAGTGGAAAATTTCGATTCCTAACAGTTTCACAGTAGTGTAAAAAAAAAAAAGCGTATGCGTTTGTTTGTTACAATCTGTATAAGTATTTAGGCGATAAGAGGTTTGTTAGTGCATAAGCCACATATAAATGGTTTTGGTTATGCCTATCAAAGGCATCGTTCAGGGTGGCAGGCTTCGGCGGGGGGCGTGATGCTGACGTGCGTGCGGCCCCGTGGATACAATGTATTAAGTGACTGTCGGTGCAGGGTAGCAGTGCCTGTTCCGAGAGGGAGTTTGACGACTGGCTACAGTTTCAATAAACACAAAATTTGGTTTTTTAACTGCAGCACGTCATGGGACACTCGGCATCCTAATCTGAAATAACTTCTGAGTAACTGATTAAAAGAAAAAGAGCAACATTGGATCCTAAGTCGCCGTCTCTTAGCCCCGACCCCCCCCCAACTCCCCTGAAAAAGTCTGCTGGGGAGGATGCACACAATCGCCCAGCAAAAGACTGCCGCCACTCCCATCGGACGCCCGCCACTCTGCCTCCGGCAACCCTGAACGAGGCCTAAGCTTGGTCCCGCCCGCTGGCGCTGCTGCTGAGCGCGCCTGCCGCGGGGAATAGCCAAGACCGCCCCTCAATGGGCAACACGCGGTAGTTTTTCCAGACACACATTAAACTTGATCAGACTAGCGACGGAGCGCTAGGGCCACGCCCATCCGGCAGTTCAGCAATGGGGGGCGAACAACTGCCGGACTGACATGGCCGCGACCCCCGTCACTCCATCACGCCGCCCCCGTCTTCTCCTGCCAGACAGGTGGAACTCGGCGGACACGCGGGGTGCCAGCCTCACAGGTGAGGTGCAGCGCAGGCAACGGGACTAGTTAAACCAGTTAAGCAGCTAAAGTGAAAAAATATGTATGGTTTTCTTTTCCTCCTGGATACTGAATCTAACATAATACATACAAGCTTTTTTTTAAGCCAGGCACGCCTGCAATTCATCGGTTTAGTTATATTTATTTTGAAAAGTCTCATCACTTTTTCCCGAGAGAGAGTAGAGAGATATTTCGATCTAGGTGTTTGAAATATAGTATCCAGGAGGTAATCATGGAACTCTCCCTATTGCAGTGCAGGTAACCAGGTGAACTCAGACAGCAGCATATCATTAATGAGCAGTCGTTTCAGCAAATATCCTACTTAGTGGCGTTTTTTAAATAAATCATGTCTGTATAGGAGAAATCTTGTAGCATTTAAAAATTTTTTTTATGAAAGAATGGTTTTAAAGAATTTTAATGTTTCATAATGTAGGAAGACATTTTCCAAAGTGGCAGCCCCCTTCCCCTTCTGATAGGCTCTGGCTCTGAGCCCGCGCCCCTCCTCTCTATCAGAGTGCACCAATTGATCTTGTAACTGCCGCAGATCAATCACATTCCAGAACTACATTGCCCACAATCTGTGGCCAAGAATGTATTAAAAACCCGGAGCAAGAAATCGATTCAGGAGAACGGATTGATCTCAGCTTAGCTAATCACTGTCAGTGGCAGATTGTTATGATGCACTTATTGAAGTGGGGAAGGAAAACAAAAATGAATATATATATTTACAAAAAAAAACAACACAACAACAACACGTCACCTTGACTGCGCTTTAATTATGGCTGACAATCCAGACTATGACGCGCCGTTATAAATACATGAAATTGCGGTTGGAGTTGGGCATAGGTTACGCGAACTGTGTGAGGAGTCTGCTCATTAAGAGGTGAATAGCCACTCTTGAAATAATCATCAATTCATTACAAAAGGACTTAGACCGGGAATGGATCACAGGTAGTGCGAAGAGCTTAATGGACACACAGCCAGACGAACCACTCCTACGCTTCGCACGGGAGACCGCCTTTAAAGCTATTGTGTATTAAAGCTTCTTGCACTTCCCTGTGATCTAGTCCTGGTGTGGTCCTTTCGCAGGCAGCTGCACTGCGTCATCCTCGTCCGAATTCTGCTACTCATCTGCGTAGAGCGCGCCGAACGTTGCCAGATTTTATATTCCTTGCACCAAACAAGTATTTATGTTATTCTGGTCCCACCCATTCAAACTTACCTCACGCCAGAGGCTATTGGGGGACACGGACCACTGTTAACACTTAGTGGGCAGTGGGGACATTGGTTACACTGGACAGCTATTGTGTATAAGAACAGCAACCATTATATATTTACTCTATTTGTGCATACACTGAGCGCCAACTAGGGGGTTGTGATACTCCCTTCTCTCTCCTTTCAATTCATTACAATGGCAGTCTCCGCCTTAGAGAGCTCTTACCGCGTTGGAAGGTTGACTCCTTGTTTTTAAATCCAGTTGCTTCTAATGACTCAGTCGTTGTGCACTCAAGGTTCACTCCTGGAAGACGGGCTCTCTCACTGGAGGTGTCACCCTCGTTAGGAGCCAGGCGCGATCGAATGACCGCCGGGCCTTCTGAGCGGCCCACGAATATGTGCAACTCTCAGATGTCAATTAGAGATTTGCTTTACAATCAGGACAATGATTTCTATGAACAGTTGTTTCCTATGCCTTGACGGTGCATATAAAAATATTATCTTCTAATATGATCTAAAAGTTGCATGAAGACGCCGGGATACTGAAGTGTATTATAAAGTGGAATAATATCAACTGAAATTAGACAGGAACAAGATTGAAATTCCAAGCAAAAGCACACACCATGTAAACTGCCCTACCATTAAGGCATTTGTAAACCTCTTTGGTTGTCAGTGTCCTACGTTTTGCAAAATGATACCTTTTTTGTGAAAAGCAACGATAACCAACTTGAGTGTTGAACGTTATACGAGTGTCCATGTTCCAAGATTAGCTCATTCAACAGTCCTAGGATTATTAGGCACTTTGGTTCTACACAGAGGACCTTTTAAAACTGTCATGGCCAGTGAGATCATTGGCTCCTACGTGGACTGACCTTTACATCAGTGGTGGGATTCAAGAAATGTTAGCACCGATTCTCTCACCGCCCCATATCCTCTCACCCCCGTCCTCCCTCTGTCACCCCAATCCCTTCATCCCCTCACCCTGGCAAAGCAGAGAGACACACACACGACAGGGACAGGCAAAGACACAACACCCCTCTCTCTGCACCATTGCTTTTCCTTCCCATCTTTGGCCCCCACCCCCAGACTCCTGCCACTCCTCCCGATTGGCTGCGCTGTGAATGCAGCAATCAGGATGGTCAAGTCTCCCACCCCTAAGAAACAAGAGCCTGGCTCTCTCACTTCTCGCACCGGTTCGGCTAACTTGGGAATTTCCAGGCTACAAACTCTCGCACGAAACCGGTTGAGAACCCGGCTTGAAATCCCACCACTGCTTTTAATTCAGCGGTGCTCAGTCCATTCTCAAGCCCCCCCCCCCCACCCTCTAACCAGTGCTCAGATGTTTCAGATACCTGCTTCAGCGCGTGGACTCAATCTGACCTAGCCTTCAGCCACAGTGGTGGTGGGGGGGATGTAGATTCTGAGGATGGCGTTTGAAGCACCTCGGTTGAAATCCATTAAAACATGTCACGGTCATTGGTCACTGCTCTCCCCTTGGACAACTCATAACAATCCTGCAGCACAAAACATCCTCTTCAACGAATCAATACAAAAACCTTCATTACAAACATTCAAAAGAGTTTTTTAATAAATTCAGACCAGAACGGCTGTTGTCCATCTTCATACATATTCACAGGTCAAAAGACAGAAATACTTATTTCGTAGAATGTCGCGCCCTTTTCGCCTTGTATCTGACAGTCAAGTCTCTCCCTTCCCCCTTGTCGCCAGCAAGAAAAATCTACTCCTTTATTTGATGATGAAACGAAAACGCCTTATTTACAAAATATACTTAGATATAACTGACCGCCTCCCTCCCCCCACCCACCCGAGGCTTTCCCACACAGCACCCACAGAGGAGTGAATTGAAAGTCTCCAAAACGATATACATCCCTGTCTTGACTCTTGCCCTGTATTCTTACGCTGTGCTCCCTTTGTGAAAAGAGACAAAGGACGGGAAGTGTGGAGGTTACCGAGGGGGGGAGTAGTAAGTGAGGAAAGAGTAAAAAGTTGCCTGTCTGTTTTTCGTGCCCCTTTTGTCACTTTTATCTGTGCCGCAACCGTTTCCTCCCATTCCTTTCGTGTGCCCCACTGCATTGGTTCGTCCTATTGTTATCTTTGTTGCGTTTCTCTTTTGTGCTCTGTCGCTCTTGGATCTCCCCCCGCGACTTGCCGTGGTCCCGTGGCTCACCTTTCATGGCTATCACTTCTTTTCCCCGCTCCCACTCTCCATATCCTCTTGTTGTCTCTTTTGGGGTTTTTTTTTTTGCTCACTCCCTCGTCTCGGCGTCTTTTTTATCTTTCCTTCATTGGTCCCTATCTCTCTTGTCTCACGTCTAGGTTTCTATCTTTTGATCTCCATCTAACACCTCTTTAGATTGTGCGGTATACCTTGAGTAGTAGTCCTCTAGTCTAGCTGTCGCGCACTAAGCACGGCTTCCAGAGCCGCTGTGCGAGACAAATCTTAACGCCCGGACTTTGAATAGGCACATTAACCCTCGCACGCAAGTTAGGATTAGGAAGGGGCCTCTTATTTGGGGGGTACCGAGTGTGGTAGGGAGAAGAGAAAGCTAATGAGCGTGGGAGGAAGGTGACTCCTACTTGTCGCGCTCTTATCCTCTATCAGATCTCGCGGACGTTGTTTCGACCTCGCAAACCTTGTTTAAATTGATGATTGAAAAAAAATAAAAAAAAAAAAAATGATGCCTCTTTTCCCCCCTACGCATTTCACACCTTGCTCCAGGTGACCCCACAACAACTAGCCGTACCCACACACACCAGTGACCAACCGTTGCCCACCAAGGTGCGAAAGATCCGTTTTGCGTGCTAGAGAGAGGGCAGAAAAAGAAAGAAATGCATCGTCACAAAAAGGGATTATTTAAAAATAAAAACAAAAAGGGGGAGGGGAGCGGCGGGGGGGGGGCAGGAAAGAAGGAAAAAGAGAGACGAGTGTTTCGCGACCAGAGTAACGTCATGTAAAAACAAACAACAACACCCGGAACGGGAGAATTAATGTCTTGAAAGAACACTGGATTCATCTTTCTTTTTTTTGTCTTTACTAGGGGACACCGGATGGCAAATGGGGATTTGTTTATTACCCGAGGTTAGCCTTGTTGTAAATTTGGAGGATTTGTACGATCCTACTAAAGTGTTTCTGTTTCCAGGAATTAGTTCTTCCATACTGGGGGAATCAGACCCTGTGTCCAGGTCGTCGTCGCCTGGACTTCTGTGTTTTGCCGCCGTGCTTGTACTTGTCCACCTAGGCTATTTGTACCAGGTTGACTACTTTACATGGGGGTGATTTCCTCACCGCCTCTTGCTGTGAGCAGATCTAGAGAGTAAAAAATAAATAGGTTCTTACGATTGTGCCACTTACCCGAGTTACATCCAACCCCTATATGCACAAAACTGTATCACAGACTCCTTGAGGGATGGGAAAGCGCTGTTTAGCGTGAAACGGCTGTGGGAGGGAGAGTTGTCCCTTGTCTTCTGTCCTTAGGGGGGTATTGTTTTTTTTTTTTTATTTGTTTTGGTTTTTTTTACTATGTGACCCAATAAATAATGTTTTATTTTTGTTAAATAACGGTGAGTGTGAAGTGTGCTTTTCCGCTGGGTTGTGTTCAACCGATCTTTGGTTATCTCTGTATCAAGAATGCATAAGTATACTACTATTGACAGAACAACCCACGATTCTTCAGCAGCCCTCCAAAATAGGGAGTGTGTGTCAATTGACTTGTTTGTTTTTTTTCTTTGCCTCCTAGCACAATGTTCGCTTACCAGATGAACAAATAAAGTATGAGGGAAGGCAGAATTTGTTATTTTTTTTGCCTGGGCAAACTCTTGTTAAACACAAGGTAAAACCCCTCCAAGTCTTAGCTCCAGTGCTTAAAACCAACTTAAAATGTATCAGATTTTTATCAAAACGAAAGCAATCACCCAGATGTGACCCGGTTTTTTAAAACACGTCACTGCCTTAACTACCATTTGTTCCTAGGGGCAGATCCCCTTCCCTGAAAACATGTCACTGCCATTTAATACACTTGATCATTAAGGATGCCTGTAATGTGAACGCATGATTTAATTACTTACGAAAAATACCCAGTAGATTTAGATGTAGCGGTTAGCCCCATTCATGAAACAAAGTGCTATGCCTTTCAATGAAGGAAAATCACATTCCTTGCGCGTATATTCCTTACGTTATTGCAAGGACAATCATGACGACAGCAACGTTTTTCAGTCAAAAATAGGACGTCGTCAAGCTCCTGTAATGAATGGTTCCAAACATCTACGCACTTGCAGTGACATGGAACTACCGACAGGTGATGCTTCTGCTTTAGCAATGTACAATGACATAATATTTTGCATGCGTGCCTTGGCAAAACAGTATTCTCTACATAAACCCTCACATAGGCCAAGGAGTGTCGAAGATTCACCACAGTCTATGACCCCCCCCCCCCTTATCACACCCTGAAGCCACACACCCACTGGATAAACTCTTTTCAAAGCCACTTCAGTGTGTATCGGATTATATGCCGGACTTTTCAAACCCCCCAGCAAAAAAAAAACAAAAAACAATGGTCAGCGACTGTGATCTAGCTTGATAGAATATTGGACTCTGTCATTCATGCGACCACCCCTATGGACATTAATCCCTCTCCTGCCAACCATCTCTTTCACCGTCCACCTATAACCCCACTCTATAGCACTTTGGGATGTTTGGGAGAGGAGTTAGCTCCAATTCTTCATCCATTCCACTATATATCCTATTAATCCCTCACCACCCAGCCATGTTTTTTCTTCATCTCTCGTCCACCACAACTCACCCTCCTTTCCCCACCAGCCCCTCCACTCAGCTCTATCCTCTTGAACAGTCCGTCCATCTCTGAGTTTTTGTGGTTCACCGTGAAGTCTTAGACTTACCCATGGTCTGCAGAGAGACAACAGTTTGAGGCGGGCTTGTTTTGTTGTTTGTATAGTGCTAGTCCACTCACTTTTGCACTGCCTTAGAAGGATGTCCTGTATTCTCTTTGGGATCCTCCGCTTCTGGTTAGAATGTTTGACTTGACTTTTTGATGCGCAGTTGACCTACTTCACCGGCTCGTCCTGCATGTGAAGCTTCGGTTCATTTAATAGGAGGGAGGGAGGGACTGTGGTAGGGAAGAGCAACAGGCAGAAGGACAGGGTCCATCCTATATGCAATGTGAATTGACGACAACGGTAGGAAATGGCGAGCTGTGACCCAAACAGTGCCTCCCTCCATCTGATCGGTTGCTTGACACAGACTAAATGGACTATGTGACCATGAAGTCACTCCCTTCCACTGCTGGGTGATGAATGAAAACCAAGACAGACTGAAGGGGATCCTATGATACCATGGGTATTGTCCTGTGTCCCCAAAATGTGACAGTTACAGACACAAGAGGATCTATTTGCCATGAGTCTTTCCCCTCACTGAGAGCGGACACCCAAGACAGAAAGGAATATGGAGCACAATAAAGAATAAAGAGACCAGAATGAACATTGCGGACCTTGAGCCATCTTGCTCCATTAAAAATGATGAGACAAAAGGGTCTGCGTCAATTGCAGTCTGATCTTCAGTCTACTGCTAGACTGAGATAATGGCTTTGGCAACATGCAACAAGCACATGGCGGGGTAGTGGTGGGGTACAGGGTCATCACACCCATTTGCGTTAAACCCCTACTCGACTTGAATGGGAGTAGTTAATGCTGGAACTGGTTTGCGATAACTGTTCTGGCATTTGAGGCGTGTGCCCCAATGAATTTAGACTCTGCCCATGGGAGTGAAAAAAAAAAAAGGAGAAGACCATGCCAGAATATTTAATCAAGATTATTTACATCAGAGAGGGAAAAGCCATGCTTTTTACCCCGTCATTCTTGATATTCTCTGCTTTTTTAGCATGATCTCGTTTTCCCTTTCCACCCAACTAGGAAAAGCAAACCACACAATAGAAACTGCAGATAGAGCCAGAGCTCTTCGTAACTATGGCCAGCAGAGTATTAAGCAGGTCAGTCTGAACATAGGTCACTTGGGTCTTCAACATCGGGACTGACCTCCTTTTAACCCAAGTTGTTCTCAATCCTCTCCTCTGGGCCCCTTGACCACACCAGGTTTCTGGAGACCAACAACACAACACAGAAACTACAGAACTTGTGAGCACATGCATGGTTATTTCCAAAACTCAGTCGTTTTTAGGGAGGTTCCTGTCGTGAACCCCATACAAAGTCAATTGACTGTAGGACCGTTTAGTTCATGTCACGTATAAGTCACATTGGTCATACATGAGACCAACATTTAATCCATTTAAGGATGTCCACGGGTCTCTTTGTCATACATGTGACTGGACCTTTTGAGGGATAATTTAGTCACCAGGTGTGCACAAGTATTTCTAAAACTTGCCTTGGAAAATCTGTGGCCCTATCACAACACGATCCATCAGTACATGCTGCAAACATTTCAGTTGACATTTCTGCAGAGACTTAAGCCCATCGGATAACACAGCAGGGGTCCCTAGCAGTCCCATTCAGTGCGTTGATGGGACTGCGGGGGACCCCGACTTGTTAATTCGAAGGGCCATTTGTCTGCAGAAAGGGTGCAGCAGGTACCCACGCATCAGTACCGGGTCTTGTTGGTGATTGCCCCAGATTTTTGGCGGCCACTAGCAAGCCGGGAAATCTCCCGGCTTGCGGATCTGGCCGCAGTGCAATAAAGTGTGTCGGTAGTGTAGCAGTCACACATCAGTAAAGCACAGAGAATATCTGGCAGTAAATCTCAGTACAAATGCAGGAAGCCTGAATGCTAATCCCCAAACACAGCATTTAGCTTAAAGGGGCACACACATTGAGCAAAACGGCAACCAATCCAGCAATTAACCTCTGGAGTGCCAGACCATCACCACATATGAAGAGCACTACACCAACTAGGGAAAGGTCTTTCATAATAGACCGATATTAATACCCTAAAAGGAGCAGTACTCCGCTGTTAATTAGGTATATGTATATACAGAATTTACAGCAGTGCCACTAACTTACCAGTATTGCAAAACTAATACTAGTGTCTATTCTAGCGCTGTTATTACACACTTGGGATGTACACGTGTTAAGTATCACACACTTGTATTTAAATACCACCACCCACACATGCTGGTGTTAAAAACTCATAATAGGTGCACATAGACCTAGATCTGTATACACAAGTCTATAATGTACTAATAGCTGCAGCCCAAAGCAGCTAAGTACAGGTCCAATCAACTAGTGCACCTACTAGTATTTCAATACTGGGGCACTACATCTGTGGTCCACACAGCCGCTACTTTCATTACAAGAACTCTAGCCCATTCTCTCCATATGAGGAACACTAGGGCCAGTGAATTACCCTAACACTGGGCATTAATACACCATTGTATACTCCTCTGGATACACCTATCCATAGAGTTAGCCACACTTGGCATCATTTAATCATTGTTTTAAACCCCAATATTTTAACGATATTGTCAATTAATAAAGTTATTTTAAATAAATCACCAATTCATACAGAAACAGAGTGCTATCTACAGGGGCTCTGTCTGTCCACTATGTATAAAGAAATATTTAATGCAGCAAAAATTCCAACGTTTCGACTGCGTATAAGCAGTCTTTGTCAAGGTGAGAGCCTCTCACCTTGACAAAGACAAAGACCGAGTGCCTGGACCTTCCTTCCTACGACCGTAATACTTGACCAGCGCTGTCATGTGTCTCACTCCCCCTGGTGGAATCTCCACTAACCCTCGTTCTTGATTGAAAATGTCGCCATACTCTTCTTTAGACGCTATCCGATAGCATTCATCCTTTAGTCCAGGGGCTATCTTCAAGGATGACAACGGCAGCTCACCGGCTTCATGAAGAAACGAGCGAATCACCGACCTCACTATGTCCGCATTCGTGCCTAATATTATGGGTGCACTGGGATGTTCTCGAGCCTCGGGGCAAACCAAGGCTTTCACTGCCATGGGGTGTGATTTATTAGTGTTCAACTGCAGGATATCCACCTTGACCGCCACTATTCTGTCTATGGGGTAATCGTCTTACCTCAGCCCCCACAATGTCATCTTCTCCGCTGACTGCAAAGGAAGGTGGCTGAAGTGCTGATCGTAGAAGGGATGATAGATGTTAGTCACCTGAGACCCTTGTCCAGTAGCGCGGAGTAGACTCCTTTCACGACAACTCGTATGATAGCAGTGGGTCCTACTCTACTGTAGACATGGGGGGACGGTTCATCTTCTGTCGGGACCCTTACTTCTCCTCCACTCTCTTTGGGTAAGGCCAGGAATGTAGTGAGGGTTTGCTGTGCTCGGACCGTAAGGGATATGGCACTGGTGGGAGATCTTGGCCGTTTCGGACACTCTCTAGCGAAATGACCTGGTCGTCCACAGTGGTAGCACGTGCGTTCACCGTATTGTTGTGAATTTCTGGGTGATCAAGGCGTTGGCCTAGGACTCACAGTGGGAGAGGTTTCCTTTGCATTAGGAGTCCCCGTGGCTTTTGGGCGGGGTACATATTTGGTCTCTTCCTTACGCAAATCTTTGGCCTTCTTTGGGGTATGTAGTCTAGTATGGGCCTCATTGACTTTCACCTCATCCAGTAGATCTTCAAACGAAGGAGGCTCTCCTTTCATCAGGGAACGTCTAATCATGACCAAGATATGGTGTGTGGGTATAGCTCCCCGTAGGAATTGGGTGCGTTGATACTCATCCACAGCTGGGGCACTAATGACTTTACAGGAGCGTAAATCCCACAAGACCAGCTGGAGTCTCTGGATAAAATCAGACAAATCTTCTCCCTCTTTCTGACGGAGTGTCACGGTAGCTTATGACAAGATACAGTATAATGAACACCAAATATCTGGGTTGAACTGAACGAGGCTTAGATATAATAAAATATATTTATTCCTTAAAAAAGGTGAACACTCCCCCCACCCAGAAACAGAGTGCTATCTACAGGGGCTCTGTCTGTCCACTATGTATTAAGTTATACGCCCTTTGCAGCACCAGTTTCATTGTTCTATAGTAAAGCTGAAGCGGGGGTAAACATACGTATAAATATGTAAATTCTAGCAAGCTGTTCTGCTTGCATAGGCAAGTGGCCCAGCTCATAGGTGTCAAAACATTTGGTTCTCGTATGCATAACATTTGTTCCTTAATGCATTACAAAGGCAGGCAGAAACCATAGCATCCTGCCTGTACATTTTAACTGCAACAGAAAGGCACTTTATCAAAAATATATGTTTCCCTTATGACAAAGTTATATTTTTAATAGGTGTGTTCTTGGGGGGGTTACCCTGAGGCTGCACACCAACAATCAGGGTGCTGGCTCACTCCGTTCCTACATTAGCAGTCTTAATGGAACGGCTCCTGTTATTCAGCCCTGCAGGTAGTGATTAGCATGCCAAAATAGGGACAGCAATGCATATAATATTAACCCCTTAAGACCCAGTGTGTGTGTTATGCAGACACTGATATAACAATAATACATGGGAGCAGGGGAATATACATTTTCATGTTATAACAAGGGTTGAATCACATTTCTGGACCTCAGCCCAGTTAACCCCTTGTCTCCCTGGTGAGGTTAGAGGGTGGCCAATTGGGGTGTAACCCCTTTAATCCCGGGCCAAATCCTCACGAACGTCACAGTGTTATTTAGCGACATATATACAGCTCAAATCCGTTATAACGCGATCCGTTACAACGCTTATGTCGCGATGCAAGCGTGGATCCCAAATTTCTGTATTTATGAATACTTTACAACACGATTATTGGTATCTTAAATACTTTATTGTGCAATGCATACAATTGTACATTATTTCTAACGCGATCCGCTTATAACGCGATGTGATTCTTTGGACCCCAAGCACAGCGTTATAAGGGGGTTGAGCTGTACTTGCTAATTGAAATGACTTGGCTATGGGACACCCTTTTAATGGGTAAGTTGTTTGGGGAGGTACCCGGGCGCTATCTCAGTGTGTCTTATTTGATGTGTGGAAGTGTGAGGAGAATGGTGTTATACTGCCTGTAAGTGATTTTCAGGTGATGTCCTCTTGTGACTCGGAACCCCAGCAGGATCTATCCAGGACCCTTGTAGGCAATGGATATAAAAAGGGGGGATGGGGGAGCACAATAGTTGGAAACAGGCAACGGTATGGATCTAATGAATGCTATTAAGGTGAAGCAGTTGTTACCATGAGCAAATTAGGTAGCTCAGGTGGCTAATGTCTAATTGGAAGGGAAAACACACATAGGTTTGTATGTATTTCATGAGTTGGTAAGATAAAATATATATAACTTACACGGCCTTGTGTTAGCTCGTCACATCCGGTTCTTTGGGAATCCCGTGTTCTGCCGTTGATGCTTTTCTCCTTGCGTGTGTAGGTACTTCTTCTTGTGTCTATGCCGCTATCTTCATTAGTTCAGGGTTGCCGCTCCAGGGGGATTTCCTCTTCGTGGTAAACAGAGAAGGGGGATAGGATTAAACACATATGCATATATACGTCAATGGGGGGAAGGGTAACGCTGGCTATAAACCACTGGACAAGTGATAATCCTGCACTCACACGGGCTAATGTTGAGTGTGTTCTATCTTGGTACTTGCTCATGTAGGGGTATTACCCGATCAAGGCAAGTGATGAAAGGATGGGGTACAAGGGTATAAATGTGAAAATATAACTCAATACTCACACGGGCCAGTGTGAGTACCACACTCCATAGCGGTGTCTTTCTTCTTCTGTTCCTGATACAGCTAGTAGTGAAGATGGAATTAACAACATACAAAGGACAGGGTCTTCAGGGTAAAACTAATTTAATTAAAAATAAAACAAAACACAGAAAGATAAAAAACGAAAACAAGCGTTTCTGTGGGGACAGTAAGAAAGGGGGGGGACAGGTGGGGTGTATGTGGGTAGGGGGGTCTCCCCTTCCGCGTCGCGGATGGGGAGCTACAACTACACCTCTGTCTCCTCGTGTTATGCTGCAAAGTGTTCCAGATGAAAGAGCAACGCGTTTCGTCCAAGTACTGGACTTCCTCAGGCTCTGTAGATCTTTCTGTGTTGTTTTATTTTCATTAAAATTAGTTTTACCCTGAAGACCCTAGTGTCCTTTGTATGTGTTAATTCCATCTTCATACTAGCTGTATCAGGAACAGAAGAAGAAAGACACGCTAGGAGTGTGGTACTCACACTGGCCGTGTTGAGTATTGAGTTATATTTTCACATTTATACCCTTGTACCCCATCCTTTCAATCACTTGCCTCTGATCGGGTAATACCACTACAGAGCAAGATACCAAGATAAGAACACACTCACATTAGCCCGTAGTGAGTGCTAGATATCACATTGTCCAGTGGTGTTATAGCCACGTTACCCTTCCCCCCCATTGACGTATATATGCATATGTTTTAATCCTATATCCCCCTTCTTATTACACGAGAGGAAATCCCCCTGGAGCGGCACCCTGACTAATGAAGATAGCGGCATAGACAACAAGAAGAAGTACCTACACCGCAAGGAGAAAAGCATCAAGCGCAGAAACACGGGATTCCCAAAGAAACCTTGATGTGACTGAGCTTACACAAGGCCGTGTAAGTTATATATACTTTTATCTTAACAACTCATTATACTACAAACCTATGTGTGTTTTCCCTTCCAATTAGAATTAGCACCTGAGCTACCTAATTTGTATGGTAACAACATGCTTCACCTTAATAGCATTTATTAGATCCATACCGTTGCCTGTTTCCAACTATTGTGCTCCCCCATCCCCCCTTTTTATATTCGACACCCTTTTAATGCCTGGAAAACATTTGCAAAACAAATGCAATATCCGTTCAGCCCTGTGATTGCCTAGGTTACGATCTATCCCAGCGCCATGACACACGAATGGATGCTTGGCAAAAAGGGAATCGCAGAAAATACATTAACGAAGATGGCGAGGAGGAAATGAAAGTGTCTGTCTGTGTTCAAGAGAGACACAACTCTGCACGCGAGACTGCCTGGGAGGGACAAAGTGTGATTATCATCATGCTGAGTTGCAAAGAGCGGTAACTATGGATTGTTTTAGTTTATTTTTTAAATGCAGTTTTGGATTCGAGTTAACGGTGAGTTTTCACGTATGACTATGCAAGGACAGTGACGTATTGAACCCCTTTTCGTGCCAAAACACTGCAATCATATGATCACTCCTCAGGAGTGGTCACGTGATTGAGACATCGATGATGACTTGAATGCGTATGACTATGCAAGGACAGTGACGTATTGAACCCCTTTTCGTGCCAAAACCCTGCAATCATATGATCACTCCTCAGGAGTGGTCACGTGATTGAGACATCGATGATGACTTGAATGGAAGAGGAGTCTCCTCTTCCGTTTCTTGTCCTGTTGCATTGCGTTCAGCACTCCACAAATGAGCCAATAGCCCATGACGTAGGCACTGCCTCATGGGGCCTGTAGAGTGCCAGACCTCATGAACCTCGTCATTGGGCATTCAAGGGGTGAATGGGTTAAAGGCTTTGTCCCATGTAGAAGCAAAGTGACCCAATGACCGTGACGTGTTATAGAGAGGTTATAAGAGCAGTAAAGGGAGAAAGAATACAGATTAGATATTGGATACGGAGTGCAACTACTCCCAGGTTTATGAAAAAGAAAATGGGAAAATATAGTGCCACACAGCCATTGATAAATATCAGCAAGGGGATAAAACATTCCCTCCCACTCACATGGTGTAATATAAATGTAGGCAGTTTGAAGTTAAACCCCTCTCTTCCAGATCATAGGTGATTTTACATACGAAACGCGTAGGAAGAGGGCGCGTTCCTTATTGATTACCTATTGAGGCTTTGGCTCTAAGAGCAGCCTTGACATTGTTCGGGACTTCATACCCAGCGGTTTTGCTTGACGACGCAGCGCGACACAGATTCCGGAGCGACGCCAGCCGATGACGTCATCGACACACGCGGAGCAACACGGAAGCAGCAGGAGAAGTGATTCTCCCAGTTACAGCGGCACATCACCACCACGAAGTGAGGCACTACAGACCGGAGCCAAGAGAGTTATATCCATTGGCCCCTGCTACTGAAGTGGAGGAGAGAAGCCCAGGCTGCCTACGAGTGTTCCAGCACTGCAATCCGTTGAGTGGTAACATGTCCCTAACATGTCTTGCCTATACTTTTTAACTTGATGTACGTGCATTATTTACCTTTAATTCAATACATTATATTTATTTACTACACTATGAGGTCTTTTTGCGCTGTTTTCTTTCTGTTTTTCTATCAGATCCAGACAGCAAGTTTGCCACTCAGAAAAATGAGATGAGCAAAGACCACAGCACAGAGATGCTTTTACTCTAAAAACAACTCGCAGAAAGTAATAACGGTGGTGCACTCAAAAGAGACGCTATGTTACAAGCGTTATAACCACCCCGGTTCCAGGAACAGGCACAGGAGACGCGCACCACCACTCCTTCCTCCGGACAGACTGTGGCGCTTCTGGAAGTGACGGAGAAAGGAGAGGGGTTGGTGTGCGTCTCCTGTTCCTGGAAGCAGGGTGGTGGTAACGCTTTTAATGTAGCGTCTCTTGTGTGTATGACTGCTATTACTTTCTGTGTGTTTGTTAGAGTAAATGCATATCTGTACTATGGTCTGCACTTTCATTCTTCTGATATATTGTAGTGGGTTTGGGTTTTGAGCTTGCAGGGACTGGATGTGTTTTTAAATGTAGGTTGGAAACAACTATTGGGATGTTTGCCACCCCTCCTCCTTTTTAAAACGTACCCACCCCACTTTTATTGGCAGGTCCCGATATGTAGTTGTGATGACCAGTCGATTGAGAGAATGAAAAAACTATAATAAAGCTCAACAAATATTGTGATATACTCAAGCTGCAGCCTAAACACCAGCGTTTTTCCCCAAAACCGTAAATTAAAAAAACCTAAACAAAACAGTGTCCATGCCGCAAAGTGATAAAACAGTTAATACACTACCGACACGTTTAATCCGAGCACGGCTAGCACCGCAAGCCGGGGGATGCCCCGGCGTGCTAGCCGCACTCCCTGCGCGGTCACGCGTCATCGGGTGCCTGCGCCCCCTGCACGCGTGTCCAGGGCTCCCCGAGGGAGCCCTGGTGTCCCGCGATGTGGGGGACGGCGGCAGGGGGTTCCGGGGGACCCGGCAGTGGGAGGGAGAGCGCCCCGATCGGAGGGCGCTCTTCCGCTGCTTCGGCGCGCGCCCGGCACCCTCCGACGCGCCAGGTTACTGCTGCGGCCGAGAACGGGCAAATGCTCGAATAAACTCGGCCGCAGCAGTATGTGCAATTGAACCAATGTTAGTTAGCACTGAAAAACACATAATACTGTAACTCTAAATACAAGATTCTCCAGGTCAGCAGACTCTTTGTAGACCCTCGTATAAAGAAACACAAATGCAAAGGATATAGTGCATTATCATTTACTTTAAGATGACAAACAACAGAGGGGAATGGTAACAGACACACACTCTCCCCGCTGGTAACACACTCACACTCTCCCCGCTGGTAAGTAAACAAGAAGTGACTTTGGGCGCACTTCAACCCTTCTCCTTAGATAACAGCACCCGATGCGACCGCTCCACTTCTCAGTCAGGAACAGACCGCGATTGCCTCTGCCAGCGTCTCTCACCCGCAGTCTCCTTCCAATCGGGGTTTCTCGGGAGATTGGGTACAGTGGCCTCAAAGCATCAAAAAGGGCCCAACATGTTTCATCCCACCGGACTTCATCTGGGATCATGGATGACCTGACGTCACACACCCACGCAGCGTCATCTGACGCGGATGAAGGTGATGGGGCGCGAGAGACGGGGGCGCAGCAGGAAAAGTTTCCGCTCCCCTGCCATAATCCATTGTGGCTTGCTCCCAGCTGTCCTGGAGTTGAAGAGCTTGGAAGAGTTATATGTGATGAACAACAAGCTCCAGGAATTTTCATCAGAGCTCTTCCTGGACCTTCCACTGATGAAGTTCAAGGTCTTCTCCAACCACCTGTGGAAGCCTCCGGACGATATCTGCACCTTATGTCTCAAGCAGATCAGCAGCTACATCGGCCATCTTCAGGTAAGCCAGGCCCAGGAGGACCGGAGAGAAAAGGCCATCTTACTTGGGGCCAGCCTGTAAGTCAACCATATGACCGTGACGTGGCATTGAGCAGGGAGGAGAGGATGGTGGAGATACAGATCAGCGAGTTTCATACCCAGGACTTAACCTTCCTGTTCTGGGACTTCAGAGGTCACTTGGAGTATTACTTTAACCATGTTTTTATTACCCTGGAGGCCCTCCTGATCCTAGTTGTTGATTTTTCACGGGTGGGTCCTGACACAACAGAAGAAATCCAATAGGAAAAGCCGGAGCAATGCTATCCAAAAAATGAACTGGTAGAAACAGATACCAACTAAAGATGTATTAGATAAAAATAAAAACGAATACATGAAAAAGGTCCTGGCAGATCCTCCAACGCGTTTCACGCACAGGGCGCTTTGTCAGGGTACTGACACAAGGTTAGTTCCATGTACAAAGATCTTACAGGGAGCTTCTCAGTCTGAAAACAAGAGCAAAACTGGACACATGCTTAACACTTTGTGACTGAGGGAGACGCTGGGCAAATGCGAGGAAGCACTTCTTTGCTAAAATAGAAGTAGTTGCATGGAATCGACAATCATCAGTAGTGGTAGGATATAATAGAATCAATAGAGTTAAGAATGTTTTAATAGACAGACACCAGTGCAAACCCTTCTAGATTTTGCATTTAAAAATAGGTCAATCCTCCACTTGTTACATAGTAGATGCGGTTGGGAAAAAACAAACATGTTGATCAAGATTAATCTATGTTAAATTTAGACGATCGATAGTTATCCTATATTTGTAGTTACAGTATATATGATCCAGAGGAAGGCAAACAAAAAACCCCAGTGAAACATCATCCAATGATCTCTCATAAGGGGAAAAATAAATGCCTACCTAACCAAATAATGTGCTGGATAGAGGAACTTCCAAGTACTTCCTATGGAAGTCCCCTAACACAAGCCGTTTACCACACACACAAAAACATTGTTTAATAGGTACAACTGGTTTGAGGACCAAAAACATGTACACGGGCCCATTTGGAGGGTATGCAAGTGTAGGAAGAACCAAATAATCTAATGATAATCTTTTATCTGGTAATCTTTATGATTTGTAGACAGGGGGGCTGAAAAAGCACTACTACCAAATAATTAAAGTAACCACAAAATTAACCTGTGTATTACAGGCGGTGCTCCCTGGAATACAAGTAAGCACTTTGTAAAGTCCCAAAGTTGTAAGTCCCATAGTACAGGACTTACAGAAACTCTAACATGGGGCACTCTGAGGTGGGGGCATGGCTGAGGAGGCCGCGTTAAGGCCCCGGGTTGCCAATACAGCCAGCTGAGGATGCCGGGAGGGGGGGGGGGGGGCGAAGGATGCCGTAGGGGGGAGGGGGTGGGGGGGGGGTGGAGGATGCCGGTAGGGCATGGGGTGGCAGGACAGCGAATCTGGAGGGAGGTCTTAGGGCTCAGATGGCTTTTGGTACCTGTGGTGGCGGTGCTTGAGGGGCTACGGAGGGGATTGGTTAAGGAAGAAGCAGCGTATGCGGGTGTGCATGCAGACGGGCCAGCAGAGGGGGGCGGGCGGGGGGGCGGCGGGAGGATGCGGTAGGGCCTTGGGTGGGGGATCCAGAGGCCTGGCAGGGCTCGATTTTGAGGGGGGGGGAAAAACACGTGGGAGGTCCTGCAGGCTGAAGAACACCACTACCCGACCACTACACGGGCGGCAAGAGAGAGGATGCCGTCGTCGGGGGTGGACAAAAGGCAGAGTGCCGGGAAGGTAGGGACGGTGGGGGGGAGAAGTAGGACAGGGGGAGACGGTAGGACGACACTACAGAGACAAACACAGAGTATAACTGTACACACATAAAAACAGTAAAGGGTGATACAGTCGACAGACAGTACAGATAACATAGTATTTAGTATTTACTTGTGTTGTGTATTTTAATACGCAGCTGCAACCCGGACATTAACTTCAAACACGTTTCTCCGCCTGTGCAGTTGTTATATTAGCTACTTTGTCCCCGCCCTGTGGAAGGCCCTGATTGGATCCTCTTCTCAATTTTTATTCTGACACGGGCAGCCGGGCCTCACTCACCGGGCCTGGACACCGACCCCCGGCAGACCCCCCCTTGTTGGCGGCCCTTTATGACACATCAGGCAGCTAGACGTAGTTTGAATGGCGTACACCGATTCCTCTTTGTCTGTACCAATTTCAAAAGCTAGTCTATAATGAGGAGTAAATACTCACAAAAATTGTGTAGGCCATCCATAACTCCTCTGGCACAATTTAGTTTCCATCACTTGCTGGGGACACTTTCTGTGTGCGGGTCCGCGAAATATGTGTAGAAAGGAGAGATGAAAAAGCTGACACGCCGCAACACCAGAAATTGAATGGAGAGAGGGCGATTTGAATGAAAAAAAAATCTTAATTTATTTTATCATCGTAAAAAAAACGGAGAAACAGAGTCACGCGGACATGTTTTGCGCAGTGCGCTTCTCAAAAGTGGGAGAGGCTCTGCACGAAACATGTCAGTGACATGTCCGTTGTGACTCTGTTTCTCTGTTTTTTATCGATGACAAAATAAATGGAAGATTTTTGCATTCAATCGCCCTCTCGCCATTCAATGTCTTGGTGGTGCGGCAAAGCATCTTTTTGCATCTCTCCTTTCTAGAAATATAAGTTTAATAAGGTCCTATAGACAAAAATATATATAATGTTGTAGTCTGTAGGTGCTAACCTTGCATTGATCACATTAGTATACCCACTGTATACTTCTGGTATACACTTTCAATCGATGTTACCAGTGTGCTTCTCCTCAGTGCCCACCTCTCCACCCCCGGAGTGTTGCTTGGGCTCCGTTTTGTCAGTGTGGCCCTACCTTTCCCCTACTGCACACCCTGATACCCCTACAAGTGGACCTGAGCGGGTATCGCTCTCCCTTTTAACATGTTTTAGAACCAGGAGGTGAACCGTCCATTATCTCTGTAAAAGTAAAATTATTGGAATATTAAATAATAATAATATAAAGAAGTAGACGAAGTAGAAGATTCCGGCAAAACTTGTCCATGTATTCTCTGCAGATACCATGAGGTACATTCAGTGGGCATGTTGTTAAGTGTGGAGATTGATGGTTATTACACAATGAAACACCGTGATTTGCAGACGACATTCCATGGATATTTTTCTCCTCTTGTGTAGTGTTTCTTCTGAACTGGTGATTTACATATATGTGGTCACCAGGAAATAGAGAACCATAGAGATTGACATCAGCGTGAAAGAGGAGGAGGAGACACCTCAATGGTAGGTGCTGCAACAAACCTAACGACCTACATGAAATTCACGTAGTGTCCACAATTAACTCCCAGACCGGAGTGGTGCACACTTGTTGACCATAGAAAAAAAAAACGCACCGCAATTGAGGAGCCAATATGGCAATCGCCTAGATATGGGACAAACTGACTCACACGACCACGGTTCCCGAGGTCCCCCAAAGGGAACCACAGAGCACGCGCTGTCAGAGAGAATTCCCTTGGTGATGTGTTAGAAGCGGTGACTAGCAGTAACTGTCCGGGTACTCACAAGTATCAGCTGATGTCGTCCACTTGTCCGGATACAGACGCTGGTCCTCGTTGTAGATAAGCAGGAAAAGGAGGGAAAAAAGACTGGGAGTATGCTAGGAATGAAAGGGAACTGGAGGCCAAGATAAAAAATAGCAAAAAGAGATTTATTGAGGCATCAGGCGTATTTAAAAAAGAGAAACCCGTAACGCGTTTCGCAGCCAGGGCGCTTTATCAAAGAGAGATTGACATCAAGGCTGCAGGGGGGTCAAACTATATCTGATGCAAGGATATGGTGTCCCATGGCATGAAGGTGCAGTTCTCTCCCCCGCCCTCATTATGAAAACTTTGAAAGTGAGCTGTATGTGAGATGCTTTAAAGTTTTATGTGTAGTTCCTACCGGTTTGATTTTATTTATTTTTGCATTAACAAAAATCGTCCACATGGAAACTCACTTGGGGAGCTCCCACTTTCCTTACTTCGGCATTGCATACAAAGGACCTTATTGTAATAAAAAGTCTATAGAAACCAAAAAAAAGAAACAAGCGCAAAAAAACCATAGTTGTAGTATATTTAAATAGTTTTATAAAAAATAAGGGTGAGTATTGCACGTACATCAAAAAGAAGGGTTAATGCAAGCATGTTAGGGACATGTTACCACTCGGCAGGCATAACGGTACAGGCACCGGGAATTGGACGTCCTCCCCCAAGAACTGCTGGTGTGTCCTGGATGCAGAGTAACAGCTCAGCTCGGTTCACAGCGTTGGGGAACCTCCCGCAGCCTTCAGGAGCTCACAGCAGTTGTTCTCAGGGGGGGCATCACCGCCGTCTCTTCTGGTTCGTCCCACGTTGGCGTGGACGTCATCCGGCAGCGTTCTCGGGCCGGTCGCGTCTTTAGTGCGTTCATCTCTTGGCGATATGCAGTCGAGCAGTGTACAGATTCTTGCAGGTCCCGCAAGAAACAAATGTCCCAATATAAAGCCGCAAAGGGGGTATATGTAAAGAATAAAGGAACGAAGCCATCTCACTACGCGTGTTGTACTTCGTACTTCGTCAGGGAGTTCCCTGACGAAGTACGAAGTACGAAACGCGTAGGAGAGGCGCGTTCCTTGATTCTTTACAGATAACCCCCCATTGCGGCTTATATTGGGACATGTGTTCATTGCGGGACCTGCAGGGACTCTGTACCTGTCTGACTGCCTATTCGCCAAGGAGTGACGTACTAAAGACGCGATTCGGCAGAGGAGAGACCGCTCGGATCCGGATGACGTCACACGCCAACGTGATCTAACCCAGCGAAGAGACGGGTGTGCCCTGACCCCCTGAGAACAAAAACTGCTTGTGAGCTCCGTGAAGGCAGCGGAAGGTTCCCAACTTGGGCTGTGTGTCGAGTGAACGAGCTGAGCTGTATACTCTGCATTCGGACACCAGTCTTGAGGGGGGAGAGTCAATACCGGTGCCTGTATTCCCGTGTTATGCAGTTCCGAGTGGTAAAAGTCCCTAACAGTCTTGCTATTACCCTTCTTTTTGATGTACGTGCAATACTCACCTATTTTTATAAACAAAATATTTAATATACTACACTATGGTTTTTTTGCGCTGTTCTTTTTTTGTTTCTATCTAGCTTGGTGTTTGAACCATTCCCACTGATCAGCAGCACAAAACATCACCTATCAGGTTGTATTATTAATTTATATATAAGTCACTATTCTCTAGCACAGACCACATTGAGCGCAACATTTTTCTGTTTTCACAATAAATGTCTTATGTCTCAGATAAGGATATTAGAAGTCTACTTATGTCACAGAATTAGAAGGGCTTTGCAGCCAAGTTAACGTTTTCCGCTAATTTTATTAGGGAAAGAAAACGCGATTTAAAAAAAATTAAATAATCAGTGAGCAGGGAAAAAAACCTAAGAAACTGAAAATGGAGTTCATATTGTGCAGCCTAGGGGAGAAATGTTTAACAAATGAAAAAAAATAATAATAAACATACAGGACAAATTGGTCAAGGGATCCACTAATCTGGGCCTGTATCTCTAGTTATTGCAGTGTTGCTGTGCCCGACCCACCGCAAAGCATTCTGGGGTGCGACTCTAACCTGATGGGCTGTCAATCACCGCAGCGTAGTGATCAAACGTTCACCAGAATACATAATGCGGTGACATTGCACGATGGAGGATAATTGGGCCCCAGAAATATGCATGCACCTTTTCTCTTGTTCTGCCCTTACAGGGAAGGACCACTTAACCCATCTTGGCTGCCCATTGAGTCCTTTGCAGTTTAACCTCCTCTTGCTCAGAATTACATCACTAATGCACGTATATGGCTGAACTGAAAGTGATCAGTGATGTTCAAAGGCTATGGAGCGATATACATGATAGAGGTCTTTTTAGGTTCAGCGCTTTCTCTTTCTAACCTGTTCTTTTGACCTTCACCAATGGACTGCAGCCAGCACCCACAAGGACAGCCACTACCTGTAACGATGCTTGTCTCAAGACAGGAAGTGACCCACAAGAAGCGGCCGCCCCTTAGCACTTAAAGGTGGCGGTCACCTTCGTGCTGCTGCCCCCTTCTCCTTCTTAACGGCAATGTCAAATGACGCCGCACACATCACCAATGTGACGACGCACAGCATCGCACTGCCATGATAACATGATGTCATTTGATGTTGCACGAGACGCCATGTGACGTCGGGTTGGTGATATGTGCGGCGTAATTTGACGCTGCGGTTCAGGAGGAGAAGGAGGTGGCAGCAAAGAGGCGGCTGCCACATGTAAGTGCCTTCGCATCATGCCCGATAGGCCCGAGAGTGCGGCAAATGTATATGGGGCGGATATTTTTGCCGCCCCCAAAATGGTGCTGCCCCGGCCTAATGGGAAATCTGCCACTGCCTGCAAGGCTGAGGTAGGATATTAACTCAGTAGTCCTGAATTGATTATAGAGTAGTCAGGGTAACAGGCTGGAATCAAGGCAGGCAGTAGAGGTGCAAGGTCGGGGTCAGAGGCTGGGATCAAGGCAGGCAGCAGAGGTTCAAGGTTGGGGTCAGTGTCTGGGATTAAAGCTGGGTGCAAATGAACAGGAACGCTGGAGTCTAACAGGAACAATAATGAAACCATGCTCTGGCAGTTTCCTGGAGGAAGTCGTACCTTTTTATAGGTAGGATGTCAGTAACCAAGATGGCCACTGTAGCTTCAGTGTGGACGGGTGAGGAAAGTATGCTAGGAAAGAATATGGTCATTGGCGCTCCAGTGCGGGCGCTGAAAGTGCCAAAGCATCATACTACACTGGACCTAGTTTTCACTAAAAACTTTTCGCTCTCTGACTTCTCCATTTCTCCCTTTCCTCTCTCTGGCCATCATGTTATCTCATGTTCGTTCTCTCACTTCTCTCCTTCACCACCTTTTATCTACCCCTTGCTTCTGCAGAAACCTGCGTTCCATTAGGCTCTTGTTTACACTTTGCACTCCTTTCCTCTCTCTGCTCCCCTACAGACTGTCCTATCCTCCTCTCTTGATCTACATGCCCCTCTTTATCTCTCCCGCTCGTGCCCTTCTTACCCCAGGGCCTGGCCAAAATGTCGCATAGAAACGGCTGCTCCACTCCTGCACGCGCTCCCCTGAGCGACTCTGGAGGAAGTTTCACACTCTCGCAGACTTCGTTCACTACAAATTTATCCTATCCTGTTTCAACTTTGCCCTCTCCTAGGCTAAACAAACCTACTTTCCATCACTAATCAATACTCGCAAGTCTAACCGACACAGACTCTTCTTTCTGTGACTCTCTACTCAGAACCATGTATTTTTCCCAAACCAGTGTCTGCACCAACACTCACACTGGGATCCGTTCAGGAATAGAAGGATTAATAGTTATTAAGTGATTATAGCCCTTTGTTCCATTTTCCCGCCTTTACAGGCTCCAGTTTGCAGCTCCCCATAGGTCGCCATTGCAGCTCCATACAATCCTATGGCACATCCGGCGATTTAGGCCCGTTACCATAGAAGACCTGCAGGTGGCGCCCGAGAGGAGGAGCGGCGGTTCCCCATTGTAAGTCAATGGAGCCATTCATTTCAATGGGGATTCCTCGACGCCGACCTCCAGGAACGGGTTGGCAGCCATTCAAACCGCAGACCGCAGAAGCGGATACATTTTCTAAAAAAGAGCTTTTGATCACATTAGTTCAAGTTTAAGCACAATTGGCGTGGGAAACTTAGGTTCTAGGGCACCCAGGAATAACATTCTTTTTGCCCCTAGACCCTAGGAAACCCCACACACGACCACCACCGGGTCCGAGAATGAAAGACCCCCGTAAAGGGTCGCGCTCGCCACAAGGGTCATGCCATTGACTCCAATGGTAGCGGAGGTTCCATTGAATCCCATGGCGGCGCTGGCCCATGCATTTTCTAGGGCGGCGCCGCTCGATGTTGATTCCAATGGGGGAAAACCGCGTGGCGTTAAAACGGCTGAGTCCGAAAGGGTAAAAAAGGTAAGCCCATATCTCCGGTTCTGTGAGTACCAGAGGGTTGGAATTTTGGTCGCATGTAGTCACTGTTCCGGCGTGACTGCATGGCCAGTTCCAGCCCTCTCCCATCAACCAGACGGAGTACGGGCAAATGTAAAAAATTGTGGTTTTTCCTCTAGACTTCAATGGCGGAGTTTCCCCATTGAAAGCCTATAGCGGCGGAACCCATTGACTTCAATGGCGGAGTTGCTCCATTGAAAGCCTATAGCGGCGGAGCCCATTGAATTCAATGGGAGAGTGAAAAGCAGAGATTTATTTTAGTTATAGCGGAGAATCCTGCATTAAATTTAATAGGGAATTTTAGCTGGTTTTTGGTATCTCTGGTTCTGGGGGTCGTGGAGGGCTGAAACTTGGCCACCATGACAAGGGTCCTCCGGCATGAGGGCCTGAAAAGTTTCAGCCTGCTCAGACCCCCAGAACGGATTATGTTAATAAAAATTGATATTGAAAAATATATTGTATTTCGAAGCGGGGATAAAAACCCGCGAAGGTTTCTGACTCTGTTTAATGTAAATGCTCAGAGGGGCGACCCATTGTCTACAACAGGCCCCCTGATCAAAGGCTCAGCCACTCTGGCTGTATACATTAGGGCGGAGAAACGCAGGGCTTGAGTGGTCTGTAAGTGCCATAATTCACACTTACAGACAAAAGGTTTCCTGACCAGATCCAGGTCTGATAGACATGTAGGCGCCCTGACTTTTGTGTGGGGCTAAAGAAATGAGACCCCCAGGGTCAGATGTACGCATGTGCCAACTAGCTGGGGGGCATGATCTATCAATATTCCCACGGTAGAGATTGGGTGCAGGTAATTGTTCTCCAATGACTGGCACTCAACGACAATGTATAGGACGGGAATCACATAAAAACCAGTGTCAGTCCTATGCTCAGAGTCTTCAATTTTACCAAGTACTTGATGCCTGATTGCTGTATGAATTGCCAATCCTGTACCTGATTGATTCCATACCCAACCCCTAAGTAAGTGTTATTTCTTGTCTGTTATTTGTATTATCTTGTGTGTTCATCTATCTAGGAATAAACTATCTTTATTATATCTAAGTCGTGTTCAATTCAACACAGTTATTTTGATGTGTATTATAACCTATCACTAGCTACCGTGACACCCCTACAATCTATCCTAAATGCTGCTGCTAGAATCACTTTACTCTCTCCTAAATCTGTGTTTGGCGTCTCTCCTGCTAAAATCCCTCTCCTGGCTTCCTATTAAACTCTGTATCATCTGTAACATCTCAGCCCTAATTTCTCGCTATACAGCTGCCCGACTCTTGCGTTCTGCTAAAGGCCTTTTGTATTTAAAGCCCTCTCCCACCTAAAACCTTTCTCGCTCATCGCCACACGCCTCTGAAATGTCCTTCCCCTCAATATCTGACCAGCACCCTCTCACTCCACCTTTAGGACCTTTCTTAAAACCCACCTCTTTAACAAAGCATATGGGTATCTCCATTGGCTGATACTTAACATCTCATATGGACTGACCTTGGCCCCTTGCAGACGCACTTACAGAACACCTTCCTACTGTCTCTGTAAGTTCTTCCTATTTACCTCTTAGATCAGCGGTGCGCAAACGGGGGGTCGCGCACCCCCTGACTTTATTTGGGGGGGGGGGGGGGCGCGGGCCCCACGATGGTTAAAGAGGCCCCTCTGTAAAATGTACTTACCGGCTTCTTGTCCACGCGTCTCCATGGCAACATGGCGTCAAATGACGCCCGTTACCATGGAGATGTGACGTTGAATGACGCCACGAGTCACGTGACGTCACATGACCCCGCATCGTCATTTGACGCTACATTAGAGGCGAGGGGGGGGACGCGACCGAGGAGGCAGCAGGTAAGGGGGGCGCAGGGAGTTTGCGCACCGCTCTTAGATTGTAAGCTCTTTTGGGCAGTGACTCCCTTTCCTATTGTTAATTTCATATCTGAAGCACTTCTTCCCACCATGTGTTTTATTATTGAAGGAAGACCTAATTTCCTCGCCTATGCTTCAGAACTGAGAGGAGCATTTCCTCTGCCAAGAAAACTGAAGCCTTGTGACTGGATACACAATCTGCACCATTTTGCAGCAGACTTCCCCGGAGAAGCTTTCACGCCCTGCCACTGTTATCTTCGATTTTTCATGAACTTTATCAGGCCTGGAAGACGAACGAAATGAAACGTAACGCATGCCAGGTTTCAAATCCTTTGTCTCAATTTATTACTCATAGGGTAATGACTTTTATACAGAAAAAAGAAGATATTGGTTAGAGGCGTAACATAGGCGTATCCTAGGTGTAACATAGGCGTATCCTAGGTGTGTCTTGGGCGTAGCTTTGATTAGAGGCGTGATTTAGGGGCAGGACATATTAGTGGCGTGACTTTTGAGACGTGTCTTTTACAATACAAGCAATGTCTGACTACATAGCTTATTCATTGTCTGTTATCAAAAGAGACCTTGAGTCTTAGCAACTATATTACACTATTTTGCTTCTTGCAGAGAACCATTCTATTATATTCTAACTAAAACATCAGGAAATTGACAACACAAAAGTATCTTAGCAATATCCTTAGCAGGAAGAAAAGAAATGTAATTTAGCAGAAACTGTGTGCATTTAGGAATTATATTTCAGCAAAAGGCTAACTACAGAATCTTAACTAGTTATGACCAGACAAAATGGAAGCTTAACATGAGTGCAGATTCTGGCCTGACATATTGGTCCTAACAATCATGTCTCGTTTTTTACTGCTGTAAAGCGCTACGTATCTGGGTGGCGCTATATAAATAAAGACATACATACACACATTGAATTGGGAGGAAGCTTATGTAACAGGTTTTCCCCCACCCTCTGGGAGCTGATGCTATTACAGGGTGTCATGGGCTGGTTACCTGCTGGCTCACAGAGGCGCTGAGTCTTTGCCGGTATTTATGGGGATGACAGGACAGGCTTTTGGGTGATGGTTGGCTCTGTCTCACTTGTGCGGCGCCTCCATCTCTTGCAGGCTCCAGGAATGCTGGAGGCAATCCCTGCAGGAGAACTCACTGCTGCTACCCCCCCCTTAATTAACTGCACTCTCAGCGACGCGATATAAAAGAAATGGAACTTTATTCTTCAACTCACAGAATACCGCCTTTAACTAATTCAACTCTGTTCTTCCCTCCGGATGGTCCCTGGAATCAACCCAAGAAGCTTGAGGCCTCCTGAATCTATCCTCTGCTCTTCCCTTACCTCACCTCCTGGTAGGATGAGGGGTATCTGTCCCACTCCCCTAAGGGAGGGGATGGAAGTGTAGTCAGGTCCCTGACTTCACACTCCCATCAATCACTCTCTCTCATGGGAGGGAACACTCACTAAATTTGGTGGTGCAGCCCCTTATGTACCATGGGGGAGGGTCCCAGGTCTGAGCTCCTGATTGGGCATAAGACAGACCCTAGGCCCACCTCTCCCCTGTCACGCAAGGGGGCTGCTTACTGCCGGGGAGAACCCGGATTAGTTCCAACTCTGCCTGCGCTGGTACCAGGGCTTATGTGTTGCGCTGGGCTGATTAGTAGCCAAAAAGAATATATGGCTACACAAGTATTAGCCAAAATTGGTTAGCCCTAATTAGACAGTATTCATATTGCTAATATACTATATTTATGCATCAGAATGTCAAACGGGTCAATAGTGCACTGAATATTTTAATTGTCACTGTAAACCATCATCAAATATATATTGATTAATCATGTTTGGTACTAGATATAGTCACTAGTTGGGAAAAATTCATAATAAATATTAGACTGTAACATTTAAACGGTCATATCATGCAGGTCACCATGGATGTTCACCCCTCCCCACTGTCCCAGTAAGCAGGTTTTCCTTTCATGCAGCTGGTTGCGACAGGTTCAATGCCAGGACCATCCTTCCCCTAATTATAGAGGTAAATAAGGATTTTAATCAGTTATTTATTTATAAAATATTTTACCAGGAAGTAATACGTTGAGAGTTACCTCTCGTTTTCAAGTATGTCCTGGGCATAGTTAGTGTTAGGACCTGCGATATTATGGTCATGCCCTGAAAGTGACTCGCAGGCTTATACGCTTTGGCCAACGCGTTAACTAAATGACCCTTTTTTCAAGAGATATATAGGTATTTCACTGTGTATTTTTGTCACATTGGATGTTGCTCTGGACTTCTTTGTTTCTTGTTTAATTATTAGCACGTTTAGTATGACATTTGTGCAATAAGCGGCGTCTACCAAACAGGTTAATGTCCTTAACCCATTCAAACAAATGAAACTCTGATGTGGGTGAAAATAAAAGGCCCCTCTTAAGTAAATTAAGTTGATCAGTTCTGAAAACAAATTTTGATAGATTAAAGGTTTGTAAATCGTCAGAAGAAGCTGACTCAGTTGTTATTTGTTCCTGGAGGTTTGCTGAACCTTTCTTTCCCGCAGATTTCTTTTTGCCTCTGCGGATTTTGCGCTGGGTTGGCTCACACCTAAAATAGTCAACATCACGGTTGTCCTGAGAGAGTTGATTTTTCTTGCTATTGAGGAAACCCCGTGTTTTTGGTACAGAGACCTCACCATCTGAGAACTCTGCCTCTGAAGATGAATAATCAGTCATATTGCCCCTTTTATTAACTCTAACGGGATACCTGTACACATTGCCCTGTTCCTAATCTTTATTATCCCTAATACTTTTACGGTGCTTCCTTTCCTTCAATTCCATCTTAAATTTGTCCATATTGATTTCCAATTGGCGTTCATATTCTTCAAACGCCTGTAACTTATTGTACTTGTCAACATCTTTTAAAGTGGTGTCAAGTTCAGTATTGGTAATTTCCAACCTAGTTTTTTCATGATCAATTAAAGAGACATAAGTTCTTTAGAACAGTTAGACAATATTGTCTCCCATCGCTTAATAAAGTCCACTGATGTAATGTGGTAAGTGGGATGTAATTTGAGTTTAAAGTCCCGTGGGATCATGTTGTGAGGAATATAATTGTGTAAACTAGTTACTTCCCGACAAACTTGAATCTAAGTTCGTAGAAGTTTAGAGATGATACGGAAATAATCAATAATGTCAGGATTGTAATCAGAAATATTAGTAGGTTCCCAAGAGAACACATTCTTGGCTTCCTCTTGCCATTTGGAAATATCCCTGCCATGGGTCAAAAAAACCACCATGATATGCTGGACGTAGGATCAGAGTCAAGGGGGGAGTATCAGTACCCCCGTAAAAACGTAGCGCATATATATATATATATAGGTGTGGAAGACGAATGATCAACTTAAACAACCAGCAAATAGACTAAAGTGTACAAATGGGTATAATTGGGAGGTGCATACGTGAATAGGGATACAGACAAAAACAAAATACTAAAGGTATTAACTATAAAGAAATCCACTTTGTTACACACCACCAAATAATAATAAATAACTTTATTAATAAATAGTCAATCAGGAGGAGGTGTAAGGTGCCTGGGGGCGGGGCCAAGCAGAGGAGGAAAAAGTGTGGGCAGAGAGAGGTGAGCGTGAGGTGTGTATCACTGTGTGTTATACTTAGGGTGACCATTCGTACCATTTTTTGTGTCCTGTCCCGGTTTTAAGTCGTCCCGGTTTTTGTCCCTGGTCCCGGTATTGCGGGGCAGCTGCGGTGAGGAGAATGCGGCGCGGTAAGTATTTTATGCTGCCGGGGGGACTGAATGAAGGAGCATGCCGGGGGCGGGACTTAGAATGCCGCCGGGCAGCAGGGGATTGGATGGAGGATGCGGGGGGCGGGGCTTTGAATACCGGGCCGCAGGGGATTGGCTTAAGGTAAGAGGATGCCCCCCCCCCCCGGCACTCCAGCCCCTTCGGCCCTTCCCCGGCTCTCCCTCCCCAAAACTCCTCCCCCCAGCACTCAGGGCCTCGGTCACAAGTTCTCCATTTGGTCCCGGCACCCCCCTGGTCCCCAGCACTCCGGCCCTACCCTTGGTCCTCCTTCCGGTCCCGGCACCCCCCACGGTCCCGGCTCTCCCCCCGGTCCCCGACACCCCCCGTCCCCGGCAACTCCGGCCCTCCCCCTGGTCCTCCGCTCGGTCCGGCACTCCGGCCTCCCCCACAATCCGTTCCCCGCACTCCGGCGCCTCCCTTGGTCCATCCTTCGGTCCGGCACCTCCGGCCCTCCCCCACCCGGTCCCCGGCTCTCCGGCCCTCCCCCCCGGTCCCCGGCTCTCCGGCCCTCCCCCCCGGTCCCCGGCACTCCCCCCGGTCCCTGGCTGTCCCTCCCTCCGGACCGTAACCCCAGCCGCTCGCTAGCAGTGCGGCACCTCCGATGCCTACTGTTAGTGAGCGCGTGCCAGAGCTTGCCGCCTCCTACCTCAACCCGCCTCCGCAGCCACCTCCGCCGAACCCCAGCCGCCTGAGGTAGGCATATGGGGGAGATGCAGGGGGGGAGAGACATGGGAGACACATGGGAGTTTGGGGGGGGGGGGAAAGACACATGGGAGATGGGGGGGGGGAAGACACATGGGAGATACGGGGTTGAGTTTGACATGCTTGGCCTATAGTATAGCGCGTGTCACTGTAGTTCAGAAGGAACCCCATATAGAGACACAGCGGACGCTGCGCCACCGTGCAGCGAGTGAGCGCAGTTCTTCATTGCGGCTGTTGCAGTCCTCCGGGTGGGATCGCCCTGGAGGTAGTTCCGGTGTTCTTTGGTCGCCGGATCCTTTGCGAAGCCAGTTGGAGATCCGAGCACCGGAGTGCTCGGGCAGGTACTATCAGATCCACAAGTGCACCAACGGGCCCTTAGTTTAATAGTGACTGCGCAGTCACCCATATTCTCTCTCTCTGCAAGAGTGCGGGACATTGGGTGGGGATTCCATGGACACTGGGTGGGATCACTTGGTGTTGGGGAAGCGTCCTGCGTGACGCCACAGTCAGTGTCTCCTCCCGAGAGGGACACCCGTTATTCTGTGTATGGTATTTGTGTTGTATGCTGTTTCTTATGTTCCCAAGTAAACGTTCTTAGTTACTATACAAATAGGTGTGCGAGTTAGTTGTATGTGTCCTGCGAGGAACCACTCCCCTATGGTGGGAGCCATCGCAGGTGGAGGCGCTGCACCGAGTACGCGGTTACTCATAGTATCATATAATTGCCCCAGGTTCCCCGTGGCAGAAGCTCAGCCCTCCTGTGAGCCAACAGGTAAAGCACCACACACCGGGTAACACTGTATGTTCTCCGCACCCACACTATAATCTGCGATTGGGTGGGGGAATACCTGTTACATTTATAACGGTCTCTGGGTTACTATAACTTTAAATGTAGACCCAGTATCTCAACCAATTAGAATTTAAGAAAAGTTGAACTTCATGGAGAGAACGTCTTCAGCCTCCATCTGCGTCGCCCCAAAGGCGGACGTCTGGAAAGGTTCCAGAGCTGCACCTCTCGGCACAGAAACGGCGCGCTACGTTGTCTGGGATTGCTCGCTGTGTTTCGTCACCACCGCCATGTGCAATTTTTATTGCGCTCAACTACAGGACTTTTATAGCACAGCTGCATTTATTTATTTATTAATTAATTAAATGTTTTACCGGGAAGCAATACATTGAGAGTTACCTCTCGTTTTCAAGTGTGTCCTGGGCACAGAGTTATGATAACAATACATGGTTACATTAAATGAACAAATTTATACAATCAATTCACAGACATTCGCGGCCTCATTTAATCTGGTCTGTTATTGTTACATACGCCTATAATATATATTCTCTCTTACTGTGCATGCAATGTCTTGTATATAATGTATAACCCTGCTCACTTATGTACAGTATTTGTAACCATGTATTTGTCATCATAACTCTGTGCCCAGGACATACTTGGAAACGAGAGGTAACTCTCAATGTATTACTTCCTGATAAAACATGTTATAAATAAAATACATTTCATGGACAGTTAGAGATAGAAAATTGGGTACAGGGGATAAAAGGGCTGGCGAGTTTCAGATTGAAACTAGAGCAACTTTAACATCACCAAACAGCAACAAATGGCTACACCCTTTAGCTGTCCGCCTTTGGGGCGAGGCAGATGTAGACTGAAGGTGTTCAGATTGAAAGCAGCTGTGGTTTCAAAGTCCTTTGTTCTCGTGGGTCATTAACATTCCAGAGGGCGGGGCTGACGAAACACAGCAGTAAGCAAACGCAGATATTAACCCTTAACACGCTGGTTCTGTGCAGAGGGGAGCAG
Organism: Ascaphus truei; assembly: GCA_036426205.1. Classification (NCBI taxonomy): domain Eukaryota; kingdom Metazoa; phylum Chordata; class Amphibia; order Anura; family Ascaphidae; genus Ascaphus; species Ascaphus truei. The sequence continues at coordinate 35,487 of WSYH01003941.1, forward strand.
CTCTTGGGGAAACCCACCAGGCGTCCACCTTTTGGGGCGACGCAAATGTAGACTGAAGGGGTTCAGAACCTCTTCAGCCTTCATCTGCGTCACCCCAAATGCCAAAGGGTGTCAGCCGTTTGCTGATGTTACAGCTGATCTGTTAGAATCTGAAACACACCAACCTTCTTATCCCCCTGTACCTTAAGTTTCCAATTACTCTTCCTTACGCATTGCATGTTCCTTGGGGCAGGGCCCTACTTACCCACTGTAACAATGTATCTTTGTTATTTTTTTTTTGTTTCGTCGTCCAACCCTAATGTACTGCGCTACGGAATATGTTGGCGCATTATAAATAAAATGATGATAATAATAAATGGACATAATTGTAATGGCTACAATGTCGCGTCAGCCTGTGCACCATATTTATATGTGGGTAATGTGTGTCCCTTATTCAAGGCTCAAGGAAAGCACGTGTATCTCGTGTCGCCTACCACTGCTGTATTCACATCACCAACTACTGTGCAGCTTCTATCTTCCCACGACTGTCCAGCACGGAGAGATGTAATGTTATTACATTGCTGTGCGTGTCATTACAGTGCTCTGCTCATATACTGTTCTGCGTGTTAATATACTGCCCTGCGTGGTATTACGTAGCTGTGCATGTTGATATACTGCTCTGCAATGCATTATTGGCCTCGCGCAGAGAAAAGAAAAACCTACACCAATACAAAAATAGTATCAAATCACTGAGACAGAGCTTTGCTCTATTAATTAGATTAACATATTTATAGATAACAAGAAGGAAAAAAAAATCACATATACACGTGGCTCGGCTTATAATAAAATATTTATTTTTCTTATTGTATTTACAGACATACCGGGATTTACCAAACACTTGTTTTGTAAGACTTGCAAACAAGAATACAAAAAGCTGATTACCAGCCAGATTGTGTTTTAAGCGATGCAATGTGTTTATCAGCAATAAGTACATTACATCAACAGTCCAGCTGAACAACATATTTGCAATAAACTATATATTATTAAAAAACAAAAAAAACTTTCTAAAGTATATCAACTGAACAGGCCGGTTTTCTTCCATAATACCCTATTGGCCTCAATGGGGAATTTCAGCCAAAAAGGCCAGTTCAAAGAAGTCCCTTAGCCTCTTAAGGGAGAGATTTCACCTTTAACAAAAGGCTAATATTCACTAAACGGTGCTTTTGCCATAAGACCCCTTCCCATGCCAGAAGACATCTTATGTGACTCGTTCACGTGAATGGACCGGAATGCGTCGTCCGGCACTGGACGGTATTTTATGGCAATGCTTCTTAAATATTACTCTTAATATTGTAAGATTCAAGGGCTCTTATCTCCAACAACCCCTCCCCAATTCCACAGCTGCAGAATTTCTATGCCCTAATGGGAGGGGATCCCAGGTTCCCGCCAATCCTCTGCTGCGTATCATGGCGAGAGTCTTGATAGCAATGGTAAAAGCCAGATGTCAACCTAAACCAGTGTGATTTGGGGCTTCTGGGTCGAACAACAATCAGTGCTAAATTTATTACCAACAATGACTCCATAGAAGTCGATTAGTTAGAGTGCAAGCAAATCAGGGCAAAGTTACGTGTAAAATTGCTTGTAGTGCTAAACATTGGTTGTTCTGGGTGTATTCCATGAGAATTACCTATGCAAAAATACTGCTACTAAAAAATACTCAGTGGCAACAGTAGAAAGCATACATCTGTACCATATGGATTCTTTTTGTAGGGAAGTGGACTTTTTATTTTATTTTTAAGGATCAACAAGAAGATCCATATAGTGAATCTGAAATTATTGGGCATAGGACTGAAATACTAAGTGGGCGAGATGCTTTTTAATACCACATTTCCTTATTTGATTGTAGTTTGGATGTAAAGACGGCATGTCTTTCAGGGCTCCGGCACCCTTCCTATAGTTTAAATGATAAATCTCGACATCCTGGGGTGGGTAATATAAATTAGATATATATTTTACCTAATCGGTCCTTATCTTGCACTTAAAAAAACTTACATTATCTCTCAATATTGTGAGATTTCCTTCTTTTCACCCACAATTTGCCCAGATTTTGAAAGACCCAGATGAAATCACTAGATAAAGTCACACGGTTTGGGATTTGACAAGACGCTTGCATGAATGAGACTGGCTCCAAAGCATTGAGGCTCACAGAACATCAATGAGAGGTGCTGTTTAAGGAGCTCGGAGTGGTGAGAGCATCGGGTATAAATAAGATTATCTATTATTAATAATAAAGTTCAAGGAGGGAAATGGGCAATGTGAATGGATCCTTTATACCCCTTTCGTGCCAGAAACGGTGGTGGAAGGGGCAGGGGCAATACAAACCGCGAGACGGACACCCTGCCCTGCAGAGCTTGCGATCTAAAGATTCAAAGTGCAAAAAAATCCCCAAACAATTCCTTCATTAACCCCGTCAGTGCCAGAGGGTCCTGCCACCTCCACGGCCAAGATCCTCCCTTCCCTGCCGGCACTTCCTGATCACGATCTACCCCTAGAAAACTAGCGCAGTGCCATGATGCACAGGTGCATTATAAGACGACAGAGAAGCCCAATGCTACATCCAACATGACAGAAATACACAGTAAAATAATTATATATTCTCTTGAAAAAGGGTCATTTAGTTTAACCCTTTGGCCAAAGCGTTGTAAGCTTGCGAGCCACGTCAAGGCAGACACCTGTTCGCAAGTCCTGACACTACCAGATAAAATACTAATATACCTCTATTAGGATTAAAATTCTCATTTACCTCTATTAGGAGGGAGAAAGACCACATTGGATCTATGTCCAGTAGAATGAAAGGACCTACTAACTTGCATTATAAGACCCCACAGGTGTGCCGGCTCTCGTGGTGTATGTACACTATGTCCACAAGGCACCATAAAAGCATTAAAACCCAGTCAAGTATGATATAACCTTACCCATATTGCCAACTAGTTCCAGAAATAATTTTTTTCTTTATTATTGCTCTTTATGGGTTGAATAAATATGGGCGTCAGAAACTTCCTTGCATTAACGGCAATCATCCATTAGGCTACATAAAAGTGACAGTGCTATAAAACCATTGGCATAGTCAACGTTTCTCAAGGGTAAAGATCAGCACTACAAATCCCAGAATGCTCAGCGTTTGACCTCACAGCATCATAAATTTCAAATCCTCTGTTCACTGCATTTTAAAGAGTAATACAATAACAGCTAATTTACCAGAAAACTACTAGTTTCTTCACAGTGCACTGCAAAATAGTGTAGTGCAGATAGAGAAAAGGCACAAAAGACTGCAAGCCCCAAAAAGCTTGCAGTCACAATTGGAGACAGTTGACATTTTAAGACCCCTTTCGAGATTGCGACGTATGAAATAAAGTGAAAGCAAAACGGTTATGTCATTACCGACCAGTAACGAAGACTAACGATGCCACAATATTAGGCAAGACTGAGTAAGTGCTGTGTTTTCATTAAACCTAACAAATAATTTACAAGGCTAGTGTTCTCGCACTGGTTCTTAACAATTAGATTTAATATCTAATAATAGAATATAAATCTCACTTACTATAGAAAATATAGAATATATAGATATACTATCAGATCTTCTACTATATTATACAATATAATATATATATATTAATAATATTATATATATATCTAGTTATATATATAATCTATATATATATAAAAAAATAGGCAATACGATACCGTGTGAACGAATATCAGAGGACACTCCAGAAAGTAGTCAAAAAGAATTGTATTAATAAGACATCATATCCGATGGAGGTTTCTTGTTGCGTTTTTACCACCCCATAACTAAAATATATATATCTAGATATGCTCTATCTATATATCCATATAATATACCCGGTAGGGTGACCATATTTTCCCAGTGAAAAACCGGGACAACTGTCAAGCAAGCGCCAAAGGCTCGCACCGACTGCACGAACGGCCAGGGCTGACCGCATGCGCGACCGGCCCACACAGATTGCGCATGCGTGGCTGGCAAGAGCCGATCGCGCATAGACAATGGCCTCTTGCTGGCAGTGCATTCGCGATTGGCATGGGCCATTCGGGGAGCCGATTGCGCATGCGCGATAATAATGGGGCATTTTGGCACTTTCTAAAAAGTCATCGGGACACAAAGCCAAAAACCGTGACAATCACGGAAAAAACGGGACGTTTGGTCACCCTATAATAAGGGGACTGGTTAAACAAAATCTGGATTACCGTTAGAGATGTGCAAAACGTTCCCAAACGGTTGTGAAACAGGTGAAATTTGGACTTGGGACAGTTGAAAATGTTGCTAATAAAGTAGAAAAAAAATGAATGGTCACTACTCCCTTGTACCGACACAAGCTTAGTAGATTAAAAAATAAATTTTATTACAAAAAAAGACTGGACATCATGGATAAGACCACTCTGACGCGTTTCATCCCGACATGGGACTTTATCAAAGAGAACATTTTTTCTCTGATAGCAGACACGTCTATATAGAAGCAACCAAGAAAATGTTGCTAAGTTGTCACCATTCACCGCTATCATGCTGGTTGTGTGTGTAAGGGCACCCCCAGAACAAGCGTATATGAGACAACCATCGTATTCCTCAGGATTGCAAACTGGGAACGGGTTCTAAACTCTTATAGCTGCTCATATTTACGTAAATCTGGCAAAATGTGGCAAATCTGCGGATAAAATAGTTTGCAAAACCTTTGCCCATATCTGCATTTCTGGGAGAAATCCCCAAAAATGTTTGTGAAAATGTTTCACAAACTAAAATGCACACTGCAGGTATTTGCACATCTCTAATTAGAAGACCATGTTACAAAACCCGCCGAGCCCATCTATGATAATCTGGAGTCAGGATATATACCCCCTACAATTCGATTTCAAACCAGGAGTGTCTAAACCTGCCACTGATAATCTGGAGTCAGGTCATCCCGTCTTCGTGAAGAAACCTCAGAGGCCAGTTTATAATAAGGAGGAGAAGTCGATAGCCATGTCTATGTCCATGAAGTATTGAGGATCGAGGAAGTCTGGGAGACTGAGGGAGTTCCCGTTGGAGATCTGCAGACTGATGTTCTCTCCGTTGAGGGATGAAGCCCCCTCTCTCTGCACAAGCTCATGACAGTAAACGCAGAACTGAGGAACGAGCTGGAAGAAATAAGAATACACGTTGTATGCAACGTTACATGAAAACACTCACCAGAACAACAACATTTGCAGACATGGCAAGTATTCGTCTTGAAGTCTGTGGGGTCAGCTGCTGTGTGTAAGAGGGTGATCCTATTGAAGTCTATGGAAATAACTTGTGTATACGAAGGTATTGTTACTTAATTGGTTTGTCCTATGGAAATAGTTCTTTAGAAGTTCAAACAGATTCAGTAAATCAAGAGAAGACATGGGAAGGCAGTCTCTCTAATTTATCAATGAGACTTACTGCCTTCAATGAGTGAGATTCTCCATCAGGAGAGATACTTATTTAGGGGTTGAAGGTGTAAGATGCAGTTACAAAGTAGTAAATTCAGAGTTGACAAATATTTTTGGCAATATTGCTGCAAAATCTGAAACTACTGAAAGATTTCAAAAGGGATGAATGTGATTAGGATGGCACGAGAAAACTGAAACGTTTCTGGCTACCGAATCATAGGACCAAGCAACGAAACCTATATTGGGCTGGAACAAGAAGGGGCTGGGCCAAGGAAAGGCCTTTCTCTGGAAAGTGAAACTTAGAAAAACGAGGAGGTCTCAAGTAAAAGTAATTAGACTGCGTGCATCTGTGTCTTATAGACCATCTACAGCCGGCTCTCCAATTTAAAACCTCCTGGACCCCACCAGTAGTTCAACTCCACATTGAAGGAAGTGATATTGTTCCCAATTGCCTTCATTTGCTAAATTTGAGGATCTTGCTGGATGTGTGGATCTCTTTAGAGTCTTGTTGTAATTAATCCCTTTTGTTTGAACAACACGGATACAATTCCCAAATGTCCCTATGCAGGAGATTTCCAGACTGCTACATGTCTTCTCCTCCAATGATCTTCAGATGAAAAGGAGCCTTTGCAAGATCTCGAACTGTCATCCCTTTTGAAGTCTATGGGGGCTACTGAGGTATGCAAGATAGGAATGGCTTTAAAATCTATGGGGAGAACATTGTGCCAGTGGGTGATCATAACTTAATATCCTATTGATATCTATTCCTACAAGTCTAGATGGTCCACAGATAAGATATGTAGTTGTTTGAAGTCTCAATATTACTGTGTCTCAAGTATAAGACAGTCTCACCTACAGGCAGGGAATGCCCTTAATTAGGAGAGCGTCTCACACACATGGAAGCTATACTCCTCATTCAAAGTGAATCTCACTCAATGATTGGCAGTGGCAGTCGCAATATGCAGAAAGAATTATGTAGGAATTCCAAAATTGTAGGGTTGACTAAAGACATTTTTTCTGCCAATATTTCCATAAAATCAGAAACTGCTGAAAGATTTCAAAGTGTCGCGATCAGGGTGAGAAAAGAAACCCCAGACTGGTAGTCCAGTAATTCTGGAGATGGAATCTATAGATATAAAAGGCTTGGGTATGTTTCCGTACAAAGGCTCAGCTGTTACAGGACTGCTAAGCAGCAAGATGTCTTCAACTCATTATGATGTCACCAGTGTGATGTCACGTGCCAGACATATATAGCCTTCCAGGTACAACACCCAGTGGCTGACTTGCTCGGAGAAATGGTGGGTAGGAGGAGACGGGTGTCGCAGGACAGCGAGGAGGAAGGCGAGGGTGGTTGTTATAGGGAGGGTGGGGGTGAGGGAGACCAAGAGCAGGTCCAGGTATGGGGGGGGGGGGGGATGTAGAGGTCACACAGTTGATGTGGGAGATGTAGGGAGCACAAGGTTGATGGGGGGATGCAGGGGGCACACAGGTGATTGTGGAGGAGAGGTGTACGGGGTAATGGGGAAGAAATGTGTAGGGGGCACATGGGTGATGAATGTTTAACTAATAATCTTTATGATCTGGAAAATCGTCATATGTTATGCCAGGTACAGCTAGCCAAAAAGGTAAAACAGTCAAATGTTTGTATTGGAACATAAAGGGGCTGGACCAGTGAGAAATCCTATCCCTTCTTAGGAAAAGGAAATTGAAACTTAGATGAGCCAGAGCTAGTACGTCTGTAACAACATAGATATATCATTTCTCTCGGTCCCGAAGCAGGAGGTTTGCAGTCTTCTCTTCCGATGTGGAACACAATCTCCAGATGACAAGGAGCCTTTCAAAGCTTTGGCAAATGTCATTTTTCTTTGGGGGGGGACCAACACGGCTACTACAATTCTTCATCAGAACAGAACGCTGCTTAAATGGTGCGAAACCCATTGCTTCTGCGATACTTGGGACAGTTCTATTGAAGGTTATGTTGGAGTTTATTTCCCATTGAATTTTTAAGACCGTTGACTTCTCAGCACGACTATCATCGTATGTAGAAGACGAGGGAAAACATGGACCACACTAGACAAACGTGTGACTGGAATAACCGTGGCTTGTTCATCACTGGAAACGGTAAGTAATTCAACATGAGTTTATCGTTGATGTATTAATCTTACTCTGCTTTTGTCAATGCGTGATCCAGGGTATTATTTCTGAAAGTGTGATAGTGCCGATCAGGCACCACAGCACGGGAACTTCAAGTCAATTTCACGCAGTAGTGCCCGACTGGCACGATCACACTCTAATGAATAACCCCTGTATTGTGAGGAGTTATATGGAGCAATAGGAGGAGTTATATGGACCAATAGGAGGTAGGTTAAGGGAGAAGTTATACTCACCCCGTCGCCCCCGCTGCTTTGTCGCTAAGGTAAGTCCCTAATCATAACCCTTACCATAAAACCCCCTAATCTTAAACCCTAATAGCATTTTCTTGTATAGCGCTGCTAGTTTTACATAGAGCTTTACAGAGACATTTTGCAGGCGCAGGTCCCTGCCCCGTGGAGCTTACAATCTATGTTATTTTGGTGCCTGAGGCACAGGGAGATAGGGTGACTTGCCCAAGGTCACAAGGAGCCGACACCGGGAATTGAACTAGGTTCCTCTGCTTCAAACTTTTAAAGTTAACCCCCTACCCTAACCACTAAAACCCCTAAAGTTAACCCCTTAAGCACAAAACTAAAAACTTGTCTTACGTTAGAAGCGGCCGAGGGCGGATCGGCTGCGGTAGAACGCAGGCGGCAAAACAGCCGCAACCAAATGTCCTATTGCGGAGTAATATAGGGAGAGATTATACGGAGCGGTTATATGGAGCAATAGGAGGAGTTATAGGGAGCGGTTATATGGGGCAATAGGAGGAGTTATAGGGAGAGGTTATATGGAGGAATGGGAGGAGTTATAGGGAGAGGTTATATGGAGGAATGGGAGGAGTTATAGGGAGAGGTTATATGGAGCAATAGGGAGTGGTTATATGGAGCAATGGGAGGAGTTATAGGGAGAGGTTATATGGAGCAATAGGAGGAGTTATAGGGAGCGGTTATATGGGGCAATAGGAGGAGTTATAGGGAGCAATAGGATGAGTTATAGGGAGCGGTTATATGGAGCAATAGGAGGAGTTATAGGGAGCAATAGGATGAGTTATAGGGAGCGGTTATATGGGGCAATAGGAGGCGTTATAGGGAGCGGTTATATGGAGCAATAGGAGGAGTTATATGGAGTAATAGGAGGCGTTATAGGGAGCGGTTATATGGGGCAATAGGAGGAGTTATAGGGAGAGGTTATATGGGGCAATAGGAGGAGTTATAGGGAGGGGTTATATGGAGCAATAGGAGGAGTTATAGGGAGAGGTTATATGGGGCAATAGGAGGAGTTATAGGGAGCGGTTATATGGAGCAATGGGAGGAGTTATAGGGAGCGGTTATATGGAGCAATAGGAGGAGTTATAGGGAGAGGTTATATGGAGCAATAGGAGGAGTTATAGGGAGAGGTTATATGGGACAATAGGAGTTATAGGGAGAGGTTATATGGGGCAATAGGAGTTATAGGGAGCAATAGATACCCGGACTCCTGGGGGTGGGGCGGCTTGACTTGAACGCCGAGGAACATCCCCCCCTCACTTGACATTTGATGTGATTGTTAGGGGTATGGGTTAGGAGGGGTATGGGTTAGGAAAGGTCATTTATGGGGGGTGGCTAGTTTCTCCTACCTCTTTGCCTGCTTACACTGGATGAGGAAGTTTCCCACCCTCCCTCTATTATGTGTTTAACCCCTTAAGGACGAATGATGCAAATTCGCCTCATACTGTTCAATGACTTTTTCATCTAATGATGTGTTAAAAAAAATAATAATAATAATTAATTAAAAAAATAGGCGTTAAGGTTGTGTTTGGATAAAAATGAATTATTGTCGCCGCTTAGAGAAGAAGTGTGGCTCCGGGGTGGGAGACTTCGTCAGTCTTGGCTCCTCTGCCTGGCCAGAGCAGCTAGTGGCGATGATGGGTACAAGGTGGCCTGGGCAGCTAGTGGCATGATTGTTACAGGTGGGTCTGGCAAGCTAGTGGCGATGAATGGTAAAGGTGCCTGGGCACTGGCCAGATGGTACAAGGTGGCCTGGGGCAGGTCCAGCTAGTGGCGATGATGGGTACAGGTGGGCTGGCAGCTAGTGGCGATGATGGGTACAAGGTTGCCTGGGCAGGCTATAGCAATGATGGGGTACAAGGTGCCTGCCGCTAGTGGCGATGATTGGGTACAGGTGGCCTGGGCTGGGAGCTAGGGTAGGATGGGTACAAGTGTGGCCTGGGCAGCTTAGTGGCGATGATGGGTACAAGGTGTGGGCCTGGACAGCTAGTGGCGAGATGGGTACAAGGTGCCCTGGGCAGCTAGTGGCGATGATGGGTACAAGGTGGCCTGGGCTGGTCAGCTAGTGGCGATGATGGGTACAAGGTGGCCTGGGCTGGTCAGCTAGTGGCGATGATGGGTACAAGGTGGGCTGGACAGCTAGTGGCGATGATGGGTACAAGGTGGCCTGGGCAGGGCAGCAAGTGGCGATGATGGGTACAAGGTGGCCTGGGCAGCTAGTGGCGATGATGGGTACAAGGTGGCCTGGGCTGGTCAGCTAGTGGCGATGATGGGTACAAGGTGGTTGCTCCCTCGATCTCTGCCTCTCTGCGCCTCTCCGTCTATCTCTCTTGCGCCTCTCTCTGCTCCTTTGCGCATCTCTACCCTGCTGCCTCCCCCCTTACTCTTTCCTTTTGTCTTCTGGCTCTCTCTGGCCTCTGTCCTCTCTCTCTCCTGCTCTCTAGCTCTTTCATCCTTTACGCATCTACGCCCTAACCTACACCGAAATAACTCATTATGCTTTCTTCCGGATCTGACTCAAGTTCTCTCACGGGGCGGGGACATCGGAAAGACAGGTAGAGTGAACACCTCCCCTCCAGTATACACCTTGAAGTACTGCGGGGATCACGGTAAAGATTCCAGGAGGGGATTGCCTGATTTGGAATCAAGAGGAGCATCTTACAACTGTAAGGTTAATGGGTTCAGAAGTATTCACATGTGGCTTTTTGCTTTTTTAGTTTTTATTTTCGTTTGTGAGACCACACAAACAACAAACACACACCACACCACACACCACAACACACACCCACACACACCACAACACACCACACACACACACACACACACACACCGACACACCACGATCACACAAACACTTCTTCTTGTCTAAATAAACCTCTTTTTCTATAAATTATGTATTTTTTTTTTTTTTGCGCCCAGACCCACCTAGTACTTAACCTTTGTTTATTTGGCCTTGTTAGCATTGAGTTTGTACATTCTTGGACTGATTATAGTTTATAAGCGCGTGTCACTGTAGTTCAGAAGGATACACCAGTTTCCTCATCTATAGACACAGTCGGTACGCTGCGCCACCCGTGCACGACCGGTAGTGAGCGCAGTTCTTCATTTCGCTGTTGCAGTCCTCCGGGGTTGGGATAGCCTGGAGTGGGTAGTGTTCAGTCCGGTGTTCTTGGTCGCCGGATTCCTTTGAGCGAAAGTCAGTTGGAGATCCGAAGCACCGGTGTCTAGGCGGTCAGGTACTATCAGATCCACAAGTGCACCAACGGGCCCTTAGTTATTATAGTGACTGCGCAGTCACCAACTATTCTCTCTCTACTGCAAGAGTGCGGGAATTTGGGTGGGGATTCCATGACATGGGTGGGATCACTTGGTGTTGGGGAAGCGTCTCCTGCGGACGCACAGGTCAGTGTCCTCCTCCCTGGAGGATACAACCGTATTATTTTGTATGGTATTTGTGTTGTATGTTGTTCTTATGTCCCAAGTAACTTCTTATGTTTACTATACAAATAGGTGTGCGCTGTTAGTGTTTATGTGTCCATGCGAGGAACACTCCCCTATGGTTGGGGCGCTCGCCAGGTGGAGGCGCTTGACTTACGAGTACGCGGTTACTTAGATCATATTAATTGCCCCGGTCCCTTGGCAGAACTCCCAAGAAGCCATCCTGTACCAAAAGAGGTTAAAAGCACCACACACCCCGTTAGACATGTAATGTTCATCCTCACCCACACTATAATGGCGGATATTTTGGTGTGGGATACCCTGTTACATTTATACGGTCTTGGTTACTATAACTTTAAATGTAGACCCAAGTATCTCAACCAATTAGAATTTAGAAAAGTTGACTTGGCGAGGAGAGAACGTCTTCAGCCTCACATCTCTGCGTCTTCCCCAAGGCGGACGTCTGGAAGGTTCCCAGAGCTTGCACCTCTCGGCACCAGAAACGGAGCGCTACTTTGTCCTGGGATTGCTCGCCTGTGTTTTCGTCACCGACCGCCATGTGCAATCGTCTTTTGCCGCTCAACTACAGGACTTTTATAGCCACCAGCTTGCATTTATTATTTATTAATTAATTTAAATGTTTTTACCGGGAAGCAATACATTGAGAGTATCCTCTAGTCTGTTCAATGTGGTCCTGGCACAGAGTTATGATAACAATAAATGTTACATATAATGAACAAATTATTACATCATTCACGGACATTCGCGCGGCGCTCATTGCCTATTAATTGGTCGTTTATGTTACATACGCCTATAACTTATATGCTCATCTTATGTGTCATGCAATTGTCTGTATATAATTATAACCCCTGCTCACTTATGTACAGTATTTGTAACCTGTATTTTTCCATCATAACTCTGTGCCCCAGGACATACTGGAAAACAGCAGGTACCTCTCAAGTGTATTACTTACCTGATAAACATGTTATATAATAAAATCATTTCATGGACCTTAAGATTAGAAAAAATTGGGTACAGGGGAAAAGGTGCTGGCGAGTTTCGATGACTGAGTAGATAGAGCAACTTTAACATCACCACAGCACAAGCTACAAAATGAGCTAACAACCCTTTAGCTGTCCGATTTGCGGGCGAGGCAGATGTAGACTGAAGGGCGTGTTCAGATTGAAAGCAGCTGTGGTTTCAAAGTCCTTTGTTCTCGTGGTCCATTAACATTCCGAGGGCGGGGCTGACGAAACACAGCAGTAAAGCCAACGCAGATAGTAAACCCTAACACGCTGGTTCTGTGCAAGGGAGTCAGCTCTTGGGACCCACCAGGCCAGCCGTCCACCTTTGGGCGACGCAAATGTAGGACTGAAGGCGGTTCAGAACCCTCTTCAGCCTTTCAAATCGCGTCACCCAACCAAAGGCACGAACAAGAAGCAAATAAAGGAACAAACAAGGAGAACTCGCCAAAAGGACAGAAAAGAAGGGTGATGCGTGTCAGCACGTTTGCTGATGTACCAGTAGCTGAATCTGTTAGAATCTGAAACCACCAACCTTCTATCCCCTGTACATTAAGTTTCAATTACTCTTCCTTACGCATTGCATGTCCTTGGGCAGGGGCCCTACTTACCACTGTAACAATGTATCTTTGTTATTTTTTTTTTGTTTCGTCGTCAACCCTAATGTACTGCGTCACGGAATATGTGGGCGCATTATAAATAAAATGATGAATAATAAATGGACATAATTGTAATGGCTACAATGTCGCGTCAGCCTGTTGCACCATATTTATATGTGGGTAATGTGTGTCCCTTATTCAAGCTCAAGGAAAGGAAAGCACGTGTATCTCGTCGCGCCCTACCATGCTGTATTCACATCACCAAATAATGTGCAGCTTCTATCTTCCCACGACTGTCCAGCACGGAGAGATGTAATGTTATTACATGCTGTGGTTCGTGTCATTACAGTGCTCTGCTATATACTGTTCTGCGTTGTTAATATATGCCCTGCGTGGTATTACGTAGCTGTGCTGGTGATTACTGCTCTGCAATGCATTATTGGCCTCGCGCACGAGAGAAAAGAAAAACCTACAACCAATACAAAATAGTCAAATCACTGAGACAGAGCTTTGTCTATTAATTAGATTAAAAATATTTATAGATAACAAGAAGGAAAAAAAAATCACATATACACGTGGCTCGGCTTATAATAAATATTTATTTTTCTTATTGTATTTACAGACAACCGGGATTTACCAAACACTTGTTTTGAAGACTTGCAAACAAGAATACAAAAAGCGATACCAGCCAGATTGTGTTTTAAGCGATTGCAATGTGTTTATCAGCAATAAGTACTTACATCAACAGTCCAGCTGAACAACATATTTTGCAATCAAATAAGAAACTATATATTATAAAAAAACAAAAAAAACTTTTAAAGATATCAACTGAACAGGCCGGTTTTCTTCCATAATACCCTATTGGCCTCAAGGGGAATTTCAGCCAAAAAGGCCAGTTCAAAGAAGTCCCTTAGCCTTTCTTAGGAGAGGAGAGGTTTCACCTTTAACAAAAGGCTAAATCACTAAACGGTGTTTTTTGCTTTTGCATAAGACCCATTCCCATGCCAGAAAGACATCTTATGTGACTCGTTACGTTAATGGACCCGGAATTGCGTCGTCCGGCACTGGACGGTATTTTATGGCAATTGCTCTAAATATTACTCTTAATATTTGTAAGATCAAGGGCTACTTTATCTACACAAACCCCTCCCCAATTCCACAGCTGCAGAATTTCTATGCCCTAATGGGAGGGGATCCCAGGTTCCCGCCCCAATCTCTGCGAGCGTATCATGGCGAGAGTACTTGATAGCAATGGTTTTAAAAGCCAGATGTCAACCTTAAACAGTGTGATTTGGGGGGTTCATGGGGTCGAACAACAATCAGTGATATTTATTACAACAAATGACTCATAGAAGTCGATTAGTTAGAGTGTGCAAGCAAATCAGGGCAAAGTTACGTGAAAATCTGCTTTTTTGTAGGGCGCATAAACAATTGGTTGGTTCTGGGGTTGTTATCCATGAGAATAATTACCTATGGCCAAAATACGGCTACTAAAAAATAACTCAGTTGGAAAGAGCATAAGTTAGTAGAAAGCATACAATTGTACCATATGGATTCTTTTGTAGGGAGTGGACTTTTTATTTTATTTTAAGGTCAACAAGAAGATTCCATATAGTAATCTGACATTATTGGGCATAGGACTAATACTAAGTGGGCGAGATTGATTTTTTTTTTAAACCCACATTTCCGTATTTGATTGTAGGTTTTGGATTTGTAAGACGGCATGTATGTCTTTCAGGGCTCCGGCACCTTTCCTATAGTTTAAAATGATTAAATCTCGAATCCTGGGGTGGGTAAATAAATTAATAGATATATATTTTAATTAATCGGTCCTGATCTGGCACTTAAAAACTAATTATCTCTCAATTATTGTGACGATTTCCTCTTTTCACCCAACAATTTGCCCCAGATTTGGAAAAGACCCAGAGATGAAAATCACAGATAAATCACACGGTTGGGATTGACAAACGCTTGCATGAGAGAGACTCCGGCCTCTCCAAAGCATTGAGGCTCACAGAACATCATGTAGAGGTGCTGTTTAAGGAGTCGGGTCGAGTGGTGAGAGCACGGTATAAATAAGATTATCTTATTATTAATAATAAAGTTCAAAGGAAGGGAACATAATGGGCAATGTGAATGGATCCTTATACCCCTGTTCGTGCCAGAAACGTCGGGTGGAAAGGGGCAGGGGCAATACAAACAGCGAGACGGACACCCTGCCCGCAGAGCTTAAGCGCGAATCTAAACGCATCAAAGTGCAAAAAAAAAAACCCAACAATTCCTCATAACCCCGTCATTGCCAGGGTACTGCCACCTCCGCAAATCCTCCCTTCCCTGCCGGCACTTCTGATCACGATCTACCCCTATAGAAAAACTAGCGCAAGTGCCATGATGCACAGGTGCATTATAAGACGACAGAGAAGCCCAATGCACATCCAACCATGACAGAAATACACAGTAAAAATAATTAATATTCTCTTGAAAAAGGGTCATTTAGGGTTTAACCCTTTGGCCAAAGCGTTGTAGCTTGCGAGCCAGTCAAGGACAGAACCTGTTCGCAAGTCCTGACACTACACAGAGATAAAATACTAATATACCTCTATTAGGATTAAAATTCTCATACCTCTATTAGGAGGGAGAAAGACCACATGGATTATGTACGTAGAATAGAATGAAAGGACCTACTAAAATGCATTATAAGACCCCACAGGTGGTGCGGCTTCTCGGTGTGTATGACACTATTGTCCACAACGGCACCAACATAAAAGATCATAAAACCCAGTCAAGTATGATATAACCTTACCCCATATTGCAAACTAGTTCCAGAAATAGAAATAATTTTTTCTTATTATTGCTCTTTATGGGTGAATAAATATGGGCGTCAGAAATACTTGCCTAATATTAACGGCAATTCATCCATTTAGGCTACATAAAAGTGACAGTGCTATAAAACCATTGGCATAGTCAACGTTTCTCAAGGTTAAGATAAGCAATACAAATCCACAGAATGCTCAGCGTTTGACCTCACAGCATCATAAATTTCAATACTCTGTTCACTGCATATTTTAAAGAGTAATACAATAAACAGCTAATTTACCAGAAAACTACTAGTTCTTTCACAGTGCACTGCAAAAAATGTGTAGTGCCAGATAGAGAAAAGGCACAAAAAGAAGCAAGCCCCAAAAAAAGCTTGCGTAACACAATTGGAGACAGTTGACATTTTTAAGACCCCTTTCGAGATTGCGACGTCGATGAAATAAAGTGAAAGCAAAACGGTTATGTCATTACCGACCACCGTAACGAAGACTAACGATGCCACAATTAGGCAAGACTGAGTAAGTGCTGTGTTTTCATTAAAACCTAACAAATAATTTACAGGCATAGTGGTTTGTTCTCTCTCCGGTTCTTAAATAATTAGAGAAAAGATAAGAGGAAAGAAAGATGAGAGAGAGAGAAGAGAGAAGAGAGAGATAAGAAGAAAGAAAGAAAAAGAAAAAGATATAATATATATATATTATATATATATATCTATATATGAAAAAAAATAGGCAAATAAGATACCGTGTGAACGAATATTCGAGGCAGCACTCCAGGAAATAGTCAAAAGAATGTTGTATTAATAAGACGAAGGACAGCATCATCAGAGGAGGTTTCCTTGTTGCGTTTTTCACCCACCATAACTAAAATATAATATATATTATATATATATATATATATATATATATATATATATAAGGTAGGGTGCCATATTTTCCCAGTGAAAAACCGGGACACTGTCAACAAGCGCCAAAGGCTCGCCAGACTGCACAATAGAACCGGATGACGCATGCGCGACCGGCCACACAGATTGCGATGAGTGGCGCAGAGCCATCGAGCATAGCAAGGCATCTTGCTGCAGTGCATCGCGATTGGCATGGGCCATTCGAAGGGAGAGCCCGATCTGCGCATGCGCGATAACAGTATATGGGGCTTTGGCCAACTTTCTAAAAGTATCGGCATCAAATCTCTGCTCCTTCTTCTATCACAGAGCCACACATCTATACCGATTTGCACTTCTAACATCTCACACAAAGCCAAAAAACGTGACAATCAGGAAAAAAACGGGACGTTTTGGTCACCCTAATAATAAGGGACTGGTTTTAAACAAAAATTGGATTACCGTTAGAGATGTGCCAAAAACGTTCCCAAACGGTTGTGAAACAGGTGAAAATGAAATTTGGACTTGGGACATGTTGAAAATGTTGCTAATAAAGTAGAAAAAAAAATGAATGGTACATCACTCCTTGTACCGACACAAGCTTAGAGTAAATTAAAAAATAAATTTTATACAAAAAAGACTGGCACTGGCATCATGGATAAGACCACTCTGACGCGTCGTTCATCCCGACAGGGGACTTTATCAAAGAGAGAACATTTTTCTTCTCTGATAGCAGACGACAGTCTATATAGAAGCAACCAAGAAAATGTTTGCTAAGTTGTCACCATTCACCGCTATCATGCTGGTGTTGTGTGTGTAAGGGCACCCCCAGAACAGAGATATGAGACAACCATCGTATTCTCAGGATTGCAAATGGGAACGGGTTTCTAAACTCTTATAGCTGCTCATATTACGTAAAATCTGGCAAAATGTGGCAAAATCTCGTGATAAAATATGTTTTGCAAAACCTTTGCCCCATATCTGCATTCTGGGAGAGAAATCCCACAAAAATGTTTGTGAAAATTGTTCACAAACTAAAGGCACACTGCAGGTATTTGCACATCTCATATTAGAAGACCATGTTACCAAACCCGCCGAGCCCATCTAGATAATCTGGCAGTCAGGATATATACCCCCTACAATTCGATTTCAAACCAGGAGTGTCTAAACCTGCCACTGATAATCTGGAGTGCAGGTCATCCGTCTTCGTGAAGAAACCATCAAGCGCAGTTTATAATAAGGAGGAGAAGTCGATAGGCCATGTCTATGTCCATGAAGTATTTGGAGGATCGAGGAAGTTGGGAGACTGAGGAGTTCCGTTGGAGATCTGCAGACTAGTATGTCTCTCTCCGTTGAGGGATGAAGCCCCATCTCTTGCACAAGCTCATGACAGTAAACGCAGAAACTGAGAGGGGAAAGGAACGTAGCTGGAAGAAAATAAAAGAAATAAGAATACACGTTGTATGAACGTTACATGAAAACAACTCACAGAACAACAACATTGCGACATGGCAATATTCGTCTTGAATTCCTGTGGGGTCAGTGGTGTGTAATGTAGTAAGAGGGTGATCATTTGAGATCTATGAGATAGGGAATAAACCTTGTGGTATACGAAGGGTATTTGTACTTAAGATGGTTTGTCGGAACATGGAAATAGTTCTTATAGAAGTTCAAAACGATTCAGTAAAGAGAAGACATGGGAAGGCAGTCTCTCTAATTATCAAGAGACTATGCTAATGGTGAGTACCATCAGGGAGGACATAGAAGTTAGGAAGTAGAGGGTATTAGGTGAGTGGAGGTGTAGGATTGCATATTTTCGTGGTAGTAAAAGTTTTAAAAGGTGTTAAGTAGAAGTAGGTCGGAGTGATAAAGGAAATTCAGAGTTGACAAAATATTTTGGCAATATGCTGCAAATCTAAACTCTAATGAAAGATTTCAAAAGGATGAATTGTGTTAGGATGGGAGAGAAGAAAACTGATAGAAAACTTGAAACGTGTCTGGCTATGACCGACATAGGACCAAGCAAGACAACGAAACCATATTGGGCGATGGAACAAGAAGGGGTGGGCCAAGGAAAGCCTTCTCTGGAAACGTGAAAACTAGAAAAAACGAGGAGGTCTACAGTAAAAGTAATTATTAGACTGCGTGCATCTGTTGTCTTATAGACCATCGTACAGGCGAGGCTCCTCTCAATTTTTAAAACCTCACTGGACCCACCAGGCGTTCAACCACATTAAGAAGGAAGTGAATTGTTCCCCAATTGACTTCATTTGCTAAATTGAGGATTCTTGATGGAGGTGGTGGATCTTTTAGAGTCTTGTTTGTAATTAATCCGTTTTGTTTGAACAACACGGATACAATTCCCACCCAAATGTCCCATGGCATGGAAATTTCCAGACTGCTACATGTCTTCTCCTCCAATGATCTCAATGAAAAGGAAGCCTTGCAGATCTCGAACTGTCATCCCTCCTTTTGAAGTCTATGGGGGGCTACTGAGGTATGCAAGATAGGAATGGCTTTAAAATCTATGGGGAGAACATTGTGCCAGTGGGTGATAATAACTTAATATCCTATTGATATCTATTCCTACAAGTCTAGATGGTCCCAGAAAGATATTGTAGTTGTTTGAAGTCTCAATATTACTGTGTCTCAAGTATAGACGTCTCACCTAAAGGCAGGGAATGCCCTAATTAGGAGAGCGTCTCACACACATGGAAGCTATACTCCTCATTCAAAGTGAATCTCACTCAATGATTGGCAGTGGCCAGTAAGTCGCAATATGCAGAAGAATAAATTATGTGGAATTCCAAAATTGTAGGGTTGACTAAAGACATTTTTTGCCAAATTTCCAATAAATCAGAAACTGCTGAAAGATTTCAAAGTGTCGCGATCAGGGTGAGAGAAAGAAACCCAGAATGGTAGTCCAGTAATTTGGAGATGGATATCATAGATATAAAAGGCTTGGGTATGTTTCCGTACAAAGGCTCAGCTGTTACAGGATGCTAAGCAGCAAGATTGTCTCAACTCATTATGATGTCACCAGTGTGATGTCACGTGCCAGACATATATAGCCTTCCAGGTACAACACCCAGTGGACTGAATTGCTCGGGAAATGGTGGGTAGGAGGAGACGGGTGTCGCAGGACAGCGAGGAGGAGGAAGGCGAGGGTGGGTTGTGTTATAGGGAGGGGGGGGGTGAGGGAGACCAAGAGAAGTCAGTCAGTGTATGGGGGGGGGGGGGTATGTAGAGGTCACACAGTTGATGTGGGAGATGTAGGGAGCCAAGGTTGATGGGGGGATGCAGGGGGCACACAGGTGATTGTGGAGGAGAGGTGTACGGGGGTAATGGGGAAGAAAGTGTAGGGGGCACATGGTGATGAATGTTTAACTAAAATCTTTATGATCTGGAAAATCGTCCATATGTTATGCAGGTACAGCTAGCCAAAAAGGTAAAACAGTCAAATGTTTGTATGGAACATAAAGGGTGGACCCAGTGAGAAATCATATCCCTTCTTAGGAAAAAGGAAATTGAAACTTAGATGAGCCAGAGCTAGTACGGTCTTGTAACAACATAGATATATCATTTCTCTCGGTCCCGCCGAAGCAGGAGGTTTGCAGTCTTCTTTCCGATGTGGAAAACAATCTCAGATGACAAGGAGCCTTTCAAAGCTTTGGCAAATGTCATTTTTCTTTGGGGGGGGACCAACACGGTACTTACAATTCTTCATAGAACAGAACGCTGTTCTTAATGGGCGAAAACCCATTTGCTTCTGCGATTACTTGGGACAGTTCTATTGAAGGTTATGTTGGAGTTTTTTCCCATTGAATTTTTAAAGACCGTTTGACTTCTCAGCACGACTATCATCGTATGTAGAAGACGAGGGAAACAATGGACCACACTAGACAAACGTGTGACTGGAAATAACCGTGGCTTGTTCATCATGGAAACGGTAGTAATTCAACATGAGTTTATCGTTGATTGTATTAATCTTACTCTGCTTTTGTCAATGCGTGATCCAGGGATATTTCTGATAAGTGTGATATGTGCCGATCAGGCAACACAGCACGGGAACTTTCAAGTCAATTTCAACCGAGTAGTGCCCGACTGGCACGATCACACTCTAATGAATAACCCCTGTATTGTGAGGAGATGTTATATGGAGCAATAGGAGGAGTTATATGGACCAATAGGAGGTAGGTTAAGGGAGAAGTGTATACCCACCCGTCGCCCCGCTGCTTTGTCGCTAAGTAAGTCCCTAATCAACCCTTACCAAAAAAACCCCCTATCTTAACCCTAATAGCATTTTCTGTATAGCGCTGCTAGTTTTACATAGAGCTTTACAGAGACATTTTGCAGGCGCGAGGTCCCTGCCCCGTGGAGCTTACAATCTATGTTATTTTGGTGCCTGAGGCACAGGAGAATAGGGTGACTTGCCCAAGGGTCACAAGGAGCCGACACCGGGAATTGAACTAGGTTCCTCTGCTTCAAACTTTTAAAGTTAACCCCCTACCCTAAACACAAAAACCCCTAAAGTTACCCCCTTAAGCACAAAACTAAAAACTTGTCTTAGTTTAGAAGCGGCCGAGGGCGGATGCTGGTATTCGTAGAACGCAGGCGGCAAACAGCCGCAACCAAATGTCTATTGCGAGTAAAGTAGTTAAGTTGAGGACAGACGAGGGAAGGCGAGAGGAGGAAGCGCATACCGAGGGCTCGCGCCCAAATTCACTTCCCCTCTAGTCCTTCCCCCCGTCCCCTAAGGGGGCCGAGAGGAGAAGGAGAGGGGAGATGGTGAGAAGAGGTTATATGGAGAAAAGGAGCAAGAGGAGGAGGTTATAGGGGAAGCGGTTATGGTTATATGGGCAATGGAGGAGTAGGGAGAGGGTGTTATAGGGTTTAGATGGAGGAATGGGAGGAGTTATAGGGATCTGAGGGGAATGGAGGAGGAAGCAGGGGGAGGGGAGAAGAGACGGGACTTGAGGTGGAGAAGGGTCAGAAAACGAGGGAATCCAGGGGGGGGAGAGGGAAGAAAGGGGAGGAGGGAAGGAGGGAGAGGGAGAGGAGAGGGGAGAGGGAGAAATAGGAGGGACGGGATGATAGGGAGAGGGGAGTGGTTGGGTGTTAGATGGGGCAATAGAGGAGTATAGGGAGCCGCAACAATAGGATGAGGTTTATAGGGAGCGGTTTATATTGGGTAGCATAATTAGGACGGAGTTATAGGAGCAATGGGATGAGGTATCGGGAGAGGGAGCACAGGATTTGAGGGCTGGGGGGAGGTGGGGGGTGTGGGAGCCCTATTATAGGGTGGAAGAGGAGAGCACGGTTGTTATCGGGGACGCGGTTAGCGGTTTATATGGAGCCAATAGGAGGAGTTATATGGAGTTAATAGGAGGGCGTGTTTAATTTAGGGAGCGGTTAGATGGGGCACTTAGGAGGCGTATAGGGAGAGGTATATGGGGCAATAGGAGGAGTTAGAGGGACGGGGTGAGCGGTTAGAGGGAGCAAAGAGGAGGAGGTACTAGGGAGAGGGAGGGTTATATGGGGCAATAGGAGGAGTTATAGAGTTATTAGTTATAGGGGAGGGAAGGCGGTGATAGAGCAATGGGAGGAGTTATAGGGAGCGTGTTGGTTATATGGAGGCATAGGAGGAGTGTTAGTTATAGGAGAGGTTATATGGAGCAAAAGAGGAGCGTTAGAGGGAGGAGGTTGGTGGAGGTTGGTTAATGCGGGACCAATAGGAGTTATATATAGGGGAGTGAGGTTATATGGAGGGGGCAATGGCAATAGGATGTTTAGGAGTATAGGAGCATAAAAGCAAGCAAGGCAAGAAATAGATACCCGGACTCCTGGGGGGGGTGGGCCGGCTGGACTGAAACGCCGAGGAACATCCCACCTACTTGACATTGGATGTGGGAAATGTTAGGGTATGGGTTAGGAGGGGGATGATTGGGTTAGGAAAGGTATTTATGGGGGGGGGGCAGTTTCTCCTACCTCTTTGGCCCTGCTTACCAATGGATGAGGAAAGTTTTCCCACCTCCTCGATTTGATGTGTGTAACCCCTTCGTAAGGACGACAATGAATGAGCAAAATTCGCCTCATTATGTTCAATGCCGCTTTTTCATCTTAATGATGTGTTAAAAAAAAAATAATAATAATAATAATAATAATTAATTAAAAAAAAAATAGGCGTTAAGGTTGTGTTGGGATTATATAAAAACTGAATTATTGGTGTCGCCGCTTAGAGAAGAAGGTAAGACGTTTAGAGAAGAAGTGTGAGATAGGTGGCTACGGGAGGTGGGGAGACTTCGTCAGTCTTGGCTACTCTGCCTGGCACACAGAGCAGCTCAGTGGCGATGATGGGTTACAAGGTGTTGGCCTGGGCAGATGCGATTATGGGGTACAAGGTGGCCTGCGGCAGCTAGTGGCGATGATGGGTTTACAAGGTGGGTCTGGGCAGCTAGTGGCGATGATGGGTACATACAAAGGTGGCGATTGAAGGGTACAAGGTGGATCGGGCAGGGTCAGCTACGGCGATGATGGGTACAAGGTGGCATGGGCAGTAGTGGCGGATGATGGTTACAAGTTGGCCTGGGAAGCTAGAGTGGCAATAATGGGTACAAGGTGGGATATGGGAAAGGATAGGGGTGAGAGGGGTACAAGGTGGCTTGGGAAGCTAGTGGCGGGCAGATGAGGGTGGTACAACGGTGTTGTGGCACTGGGCGGCAGCTAGTGGAGATGATGGGTGGTAGGGTACAAGGTGCCAACTGCGAGAAGTTAGTGAAGCTAGAGTGGCGGATTGATTGGGTACAAGGTAGGCCGGGAACAGCTAAGTGAGGACGATGATGGGACAAGGTTGGGGCCTCTGGCTGGGCAGCTAGGGGCGATTGATGGGTACAGGTTGGCTGGGATGGTCAGGCTGCTAGTGGCGGATGATGGTGAGATGAGGGTCCAAGGTTGGCCCTTCTGGTGGTGGCTGGGGGGGGGGTGGGCTGGTCAGCTAGTGGCGAGGATGGGTACAAGGTGGGCTGGACAGCTAGTGGCTGATGATGGGTACTACAAGGTTGTGTGCCTGGGCAGGGCAAGCAACGTGCAGCAAGTAGTGGCGATTGATGGGTACAAGGTGCCTGGGCAGCTTAGGACGATGATTGGTGTACAGGTTGGCCTGGGTGGTTCAGCTCTAGTGGCGATGATGGGTACAAGGTGTGGGGCCTGGGCTGGTCAGCTGTGGCGATGATGGGCTACAAGGTGGGCTGTGGAC
>WSYH01000414.1:0-23824 GCA_036426205.1 Ascaphus truei
CAAACAAAGCATTGCACTTCACATTAGTTTGGGAAAAAATATATATAAAAACAAAAAATGTTTTATAAAAATTATTATATTTTTATTGTTTAATCAATCATTTCTGTTAATAATGCAATATAATTCTATAGAAAAATACTATTTTCCTGCATTAAGGATTATCCAACATGTCTTCTGCCCAGCTCATGATAATCACACTACATTTACGTGAATGGCTCTGTTGGAGAGCTCTGTTGTTGTGTTGTTGATAAGCTTTGAACTTCAATTTGACTTGTTTTGTTACAGTACAATAGCAGTTTTAGAAGGGCTTAGCTCAGCCTGTATCTTACACAACATGTTAATCTTATTACTAGTGGTGGGGGGAGGAGTGTTGTGTTGAAGAAAAAGCAAGTTAGAAGGGCTTAGTTTATCGCAGTTGCGCATGCGTGGCATGGTTTATGAGAGGTGTTGATAAGAAATTGAAATCCTTGAGCCTTGTGTGTGTGCGAGGGGGGGAGGGGGTGCGAGCTGTATGAAGGATTACTGTACCTGTACTGTAGTTCAAAGACATATTCTCAACAGGTCATCATAATGTTTTGATCCCCACACCCCAAATAAATATCACAGTACTACAGTATGCCACCCACCTCAGTAAGAACGTACATAACTAGTGTGGAATTAAAAAGCAACAGTACTGTTTGATTCTCATAATATCCATAATTGCTACTTTATGCAAGCCCATGGCGATAACCCCAAAAAATATATACTGCATTTGTAAAACTTGAATTAAAAAATTAAATGTATTTTTTGACCGACCCCTTATTGCAGACCTGAAATTCTTATGAACAGTTCAACAAAGCATTGCACTTCACATACTGTAATGTAATGCAAGGGCATTTCTCTTACCTGTTATTAAAAAAAATGTTAAAATGAGACATACAGCACAGTACAGCACAGTACAGTACTGTACACGCATGCGCATACCAGTAAAAGAAAAACAGTAGTACTGTTGCAAAAGTTGAAAGCATTGAATAATAAATAATACATACTGTATAGAATAAAAGATATACATTTTTATTTTTGGTGTTTATAAGAAAAGTTGTGATGATGACAGTACTGTACAATGTAAAAAAAAGATTTGAATATTAAAAAAGCAGCATACTGTACAGTATAAGGTTTTCTATAAAGCTCACAATTGTTCTATCAATAAAAATGGCACTGTCACTAAATGTTTGCCTACTTGGCAAACAATGTGCAAGCAACTTTTAAAAAAAACGATATTGGAGGTCCATCCAATCCCTTCTTTTGTCTTTTCCGCTTGATGTCAAAGTCTCTTTTCTGGGGAAAAAAAAACAAATATGCTATTATTGTCGATATTGCGCATGTGTCAAGTCGCATCAAGTCGCGTCATTGGGAATTAAAGCAGCCGTTCAAGCAATATCCTACAGTACATCTGTGTCTGTAGGATGAGAACAAACTTCTGATTGGCTCTGACTCTTCAGCCCCACCCTCTCCCTACATTTTTAAGCTGCAGCAGCGTTACGTACTTTGACGGCCAATCAAATCATTCTTCAAAGTGCACTCAACAGAGAAACATCCCCTCAACTCGCATACAGTGTTGTATTGATGCACATACTGTACAGTACTGTACAGTACTGTAAAGTACGCACAGTATTTAAAAAATAATTTTGTTTTGACACACGCAAGCTTGAACTGCAGCTCTAAACTTACAGTAATACTGTCATGTACTGTACAGTACAGTATAGTGTAATACAGAGTAGTATATTACTGTACTGTATATTTACCTTCATTATAAACTTTGCCAAACGGGAGTGTGATGACTCACTGTGACTCCTCAAGTCTGCATTATAGTTGACAGGTGACAGCTGACCTTGTACACTTGTAGTTGACAGCTGATGAAGCTGTAAATCATTGTGGTACTGGTAAATGCAAGCTTGCTGGTACCTGTACGCGAAATCATGCTCCGGGTGGAAATTTTCCAGGTATTCAGGCGGGGACAGGTACAAAGGATTGCCATTCACCAGGTTATCTACAAACTGATGGTCGGACTGGCGCTGGTGCTGTTGCCGGCACATTGCTGGATTGGGATTGACGATTCTTATATGGGTTAAAACCGACCTTTCTTCTTTTGAAATTGCCATGATCAAACATACTGTGAAATTCTGGCATTACACCCCAATACCCGCAAATCTCTCTGGCAGGAGGGGCAATGCGAAAAAAACACTGATCGTTACTTAAGGTTTTTCTTATCGCACGCTGCCACCCATGAACATCTGGTGAAAACTTGTAATAATCGTAGTTCGAAATTAAATATTCATATATTTCAGATACAGTCGCCATCTTATCTACTGCAGCATTTATTGCCGAATATGTTAAAAATGCATAACTACAGCCAGGTTTTTTATATACCTGTGGTGTAGCCATAATGTCCACTCAGCAATTGTGTGGGGAAAGAATGTAAAAAAAAAGGCACACATTGAGTATTTAAAGCTTTTTATTAAGAACGCCTACTTTGATAACGTCTTCGAAAAATCAAGGTCAATTCACAATGGGCCACTGTAAGTATGTGCCAGTATTGACGTGGGTGCTATCTATTTTAAACACCTGCACACTTACATAGTAGCAAAGTATAGCACTGTACCATGCACATTACAGTTCAATACAATTCATTAAATGCATTAATTTCTGTCACCTGGCGGATATGCAAAGAATAGCAACCAAATTATAATTCATTAACTTCTGCCACGTGGCGGATATGCGAAGAATTGCATCCAAAGAAACAATAAACCATTAAATTAAACAGAGATAGTCAATAATTAGTGGTGCAAGGGCAACTCCCTAATAAAGTTGGTGCTCAATGGAAAACATATGGAGTAAACTTTGTAGCTGGAGTATTGAGGAAACTAAGCCATATATATAATGAATAGAGACACAATTAAGTGTTGCTGCTTTACCTCTCCCCTTTTGTGTGTTGGTAGTAGTAATGTCAATATGAACAGCACAACTAGCCAATGTGGAAAAGCAAAATCTCGTTGTGCATAACTCACGGTTTGTAGATTCAAGCCAGAGCACCAACAGAGGGGAGGAGGTGAAGAAACGCTAAGCCTGCTCCGAAGCGTCAAAATTCATCAAAAACCATGGGAGGCAGATCTGTTAAAGCATAATCCTCTTCTGGGATCCTCCTAGTGGCTTGTCAGCTCCGGTTCCTGCTCCATCTGCGTCCGCTGTCTCGCGTCTTCGTGGTGACTGGAGCCCCGGATGAAACAGCTGCGCGTCCGTCGGCTTGCTGTACGTCACTTCCCTGCTCTCCAGGTATTAGGTAGAGACAGGAAGTAAGCAGAGTGATCGTGAGACCTGCAGCTCCGTGTGCATCCAGGCATACAGTAGGCACAACAAGTAGGAAAAAATAGAAAATGAGCCGGAGCACAACTTGACAAAGAGTCAGGTAGAACCAAGCACCACTATAAAGGTTTTATTAAATAAAAAACATGTAGACAAAAAATCCTGACAGATGCTCTTTTATACAACATTTTATGAGTATGTTCTTTATATTTCAGATATCTACTTGACAGGTTGAGTGTCCGATTCTATGAATTGACGTGTCTACAAGAAATGATTATCATTATTTTACACAAGTCTACACCAAGTTATAATCATCATTTTATAATGCTTTCAAACACTGTTGCGATAAAATCCAGAGTGAAGCTTATTTACGCTAGTGGTTAATGTGTTATTAATAACAGTGAATTACCAAAATTAGAGATAAAATAAAATGTATAGTGTACTAATACTGATAGTTAAATATATATTCATTCTTAGCAATGCTACTGTAATACAGATGCAGCGGCCGTAATTGAAACACTTCACGCGGTTTATACCTCGGAATACCCATGTCATGGCGTGGGATTTCTTCCAACCGTACTGCCTTAAGAAGCGAGTGTAGGCGAGTGCAGTTACATAATTACTGTAAGGATTCGCCATTCTGGCGTTCTGTCCCCTTAACCCTCACCTGTCCATCAGAATCTAGAGGCATTCATAGAGGGCATCTCAGCCGGGGTTTGCATGCGTGGCACACGGGCAGTGCACGGGCTCCGTCCGTCTCCGCGGGTCCCGTCCCTACGATGCGTTCCCGTTCCAGTACCAATGACGCGTGTTGCATGCGTGGTGCACAACCTTCGTGGTGTCCTGTGGTCTGTGCCTCTCTACCCTGCCCCCGCTCTGACGACAGAAGTACGCGGCACAGCGGTCACGCGTGGGACTCCCATCTCTCCTCGGGTCCCGCCTCCGGCCTCCGCCCCCACACTGATGCGGGTGTTGTGGTGCGGACGAGTGGCGCGCAACCAGGTCGCCAGTATGATGCGTGGGTTACGCGCGGTCACCAGTGGTCCCACCCCCACTCCTAATCGGCTGCACAATAGGACGCACCTGCGCGATCCAGCAGCCTATCAGTGAGGTCGCCATTACTTCCTGGTTTCCTCCCATTGGAGGGAGGTCCTTTATATACCCTGTCTGCTCTTCCTTTCCTTGCAGAGCATAACCTTTGTTTGTGAAGGTGCATCTCGCTGCAATCCTGTATTCTGCCTTGCCTGCCTCTTACCCTTGCTGCCTGACCCTGCCTTGGACCATGGACTCTGTGATACTCTCCTGCACTGACCCTAGCTTTGGAATATGATGATCTTACTCTCTCCTGCATTGACTCTGGCTTTGGCTTTATGACGACTCTACTCTCTCCAATCTTGACCCCGGCTACGTACCCCTACGATCCGCTACTCTCCACTCCTAGACCTGGCAAGTACCATGTTTACGCTGTCCTCTATAATCCCAACCCAGCTTGCAAGACCATCCTACTCGCTAGATGCGCCCTTGCTGTTGTGGTTGGTCTTCCATACCAATCCTTACCTCAGTCCCGCGGTCGCGCCTCGTTTGTGGTGAGCTACACATTACAGTTACATAGTAAATAAGATTGAAAAAAGACATACGTCCATCAAGTTCAATCTACGCTAAATTTAGAAAACAGATACTTATCTTATATTTGTACTTACAGTAGTATATTGAAGGCAAACAAAATACCCCAGTGAAAGATCATCTAATGATATCTCATAAGGGAAAAAATTAATTCTTTCCTGGCTCCAAATTTTGACAATCAGATTACTCCCTTGATCAACATACTTCCAATGTTAACTTATTAGGTATATCCCTGTGTAGCCCATGTCCCCCCCCCCCCTCAGATACAGATCGTGCCTCTAAGGTGTATTGAGGGCTGGCTACATGTGTATGGTGGTGCATACCTGCTTGTAACAGGAGGGCCTGAGTCTCCCGCGTTGGTGTGGGTGATAACAGGGCCAGGCTTCTGAGGTATATGTCTCCATTCTTTAGTGGTTGTGGTGCAGCACCTCCATCTCCATAAGTCCCAGGGATGTGGGATAGGACCCTTACAGAGAAAACCCTGGTCCCAGGGTGAATGATCCAGCTCTCATACAGTATCTTTGTGTAAAACAGCAATGTCTTTATTGTCTCTTAGCTCATACACAGCAGCAGTTCATTAGCAGCAGTACTTCCACATATGAACAAGGTCTCTTCCTCCCTCCTTCTCCTCCAGACTGTATCCCGGCAGGATGGTCTGGATGGGGCCTCAATACCCCAGCCTCCACCCCTAGGGTAGGCCCTATGGGTGAGGCTAGATATCCCCCTCACCCCCTGCAGGGTGAGGGGCATTGGTCCACTTGTAGCTGTATCAGCTCTACTCAGATGGGGCTCTGAGCATCTCTTCCATGCACCGTTCTCACTCTACATGTGGTCTCTCAGTTCAGCCATTAGCTCTCTGGGTCCTACTCCACTTCAGACCAGCACATCACTCCTCAGCTCCCAGGACATAACTCCACAGACTCCCTCCAGACTCTCCACAGACTGACAAGCTAAACGCTCAGCTTTCAAAGGATCATCTCTCTCTCTCTGCTCCAACAGCACTCTCAGGCTGACAGTTCTCTCACTGCACAGAACAGACACACTGCTCTCCAGATTCTGACTGTCCAGCCAGACACTCCAACTTCACAGAAAGAACTCTCACCGAACTCCTCAGACTCAACACCTTCCAGAACTGAACCACACACACACAGGACAGCCCACTAAATGTAGTCAGCTCCACCCCTCATGATGTCAGCAGGCCCTCCCCTGTGTCTATGCCTTCCCACACAGAGTCAGGTGCCTACCTCCACCAATCACGGCAGGGCTTGAGCAGGGAAAACCTATGGTTATTACTGGCGCCTGCCCTTACCAGGGCTTACTCCAGTAGGAGAAGGATAAGTAGCCCGCTATTTCTTACAGGGGCTACTGTATACCTTTCCTTTCTAAAAAGTTGTCCAACCTTTTTTTTTGAAGATATTTGTAGTATCTGCAATCACAGTCTTCATACTGTAGGTAATGAATTCCACATTTTAACTGCCTTTACTGTAAAGAAGAAGTTCCTTTGTTGCTGGTGAAATCTCCATTCCACCAACCTTAAAGGATGACCCGTGTCATGTGTACTGCACTTGGGATGAATAGTTATTTTGAAAGCTCCTTGTTTTGTCCCCGAAAATTGTTGTATTTAGTTATTATATCCCCTCTTAGTTGCCTCTTTTCTAATGTAAACAATTCTAATTTAGCTTGCCTCTCCTCAAAAATCAGATTATCCACCCCTTTTATTCATTTGGTGTCTCTTCTCTGCACTTTCTCTAGTTCCATAATGTCTTTTTTTATGGAGTTGTGAAAAAAACTGTACTCCATATTCAAGTTGTGGTCTTACAAATGCTTTAAAGAATGGCATAATTATTTTTACTTCCCTGCCTTACATTCCCCGTTTAATGCAAGATAAGATCTTCTTTGCCTTGGCAACTACTGCATGACTTTTGGCACTATTGCTGCTGGCTACAAGCACTTCTCAATCCCTCTCCATCAAGGATTCTCCTAACGTTTCCCCATTTAATTAGTAAATTGCCTATTTATTCATCATTCCCAAATGCATAAACTAACATTTATCTATCACACACATAAATGAATACCGCATCAGACAACCAAAAAATAAATGCACTGTCTTAACCTAAGCAGAAAATAACTGAAAATAACAGAAATAATATCTACTAGGCGGTGCTAGAGGAGTAGAATAGATATGTAAACACAGAAAAAGGAAAAGAAACCTCTCAAGCAGCACTCAGACTAATAATGCAAAGAATAATAATGATTAGTTTATTGAAACAAAATATTAAGGAAAACAAAAAAACAGCTGACTGGAACCCTGGCTAACTGGACTCAAAGAAAAATATAAAACAAAAAAATATAAATTAAATCAAGGGAATTATATAATGAACATAAACCTCAAAAAATAGAACCACTATGGGGACAAAGTACCCACAGTGATTCACAACCGGCCGGTTAAGTAAGGTATGCACATAACACAGAAAAAATATATACCAGGCAAGCTATGCTAGTGTATAGGGCTAGATAATATAAATACCTAATGACATGGATCTATAAATATAGCACATGACAGAAAACATGAAGGTACTTCAGTGACCCAAAACACCTAGCCAAAATGGCAACAAAAACAGGAGAGACACTCATATATTACAAACCAGTACAGTTACTGGATGAGATCAGTGGTAATGGAAGGTAAATACTCAACTCCTGTTTAGCAAGGTTGGCATAGATCTTCTACCTTAGAAGAAGCCTTAGTTGGCGAAACGCGTTGTGGATTATATGTGCTGCTGGCCCTGACTTCTGGCTCCTATTTGAACTTTATTACCTCTTGGGACTTTATTCACATGTAACCTTTGCATTCTATATTGCGGTTACCATCATCCAGGACTCCACACTATATCTGGATCTATGCCAACCTTGCTAAACAGGAGTTGAGTATTTACCTTCCAGGGTTCCAGTCAGCTGTTTTTTTGTTTTCCTTAATATTTTGTTTCAATAAACTAATCATTATTATTCTTTGCATTGTTAGTCTGAGTGCTGCTTGAGAGGTTTCTTTTCCTTTTTCTGTGTTTACATAACATTTATCTATATTAAACCTCATTTGCCTGTCAAATTTCCTGGTCAATCCAAGTCCTTCTGGAGAGAAATTATATCCTTCTATGATTCTACTTCCTTACACAATTTAGGGCCTCATGCAGTAAGCACCAAAAAAAAATTCGCCAGGGTTTTTAAATCACCATTTTTACAGCGTTGCTATCACGGTATGCAGAAAGGCCTCAATACCAGTAATAGCAACATTTGCAAACATGGTCAGTAGCTGGTGATGCGAACATCGCCCCTCTGAAAAGGGCTCACCCGGTGAGTTCTATCTGCTGCAGAGAGAGAGAGACGCCTCTCTCGCGCAAATCTTGGGCGAATTTTTTTTTTTACATTTACATTTTCATACTAGTATAGATTAACAGGGGGTCTCCGGAGAAAAACATGTTGATTTAAGGTCCGGGGACCCCCTGATTCCCGAGATACAGGCCCCGTTATGGGGTGCCGGTATCTCCTATGCTTTTGATTAACACGGTCACGTGACGCAGGACATTTCAATGCATAGGAGATACCGGCACCCCATAATGGGGCCTGTATCTCTGGAAGCTGGTGTTCCCGGGATCTCAAATCAACAAGGTTCTGCTCCGGAGACCCCCTGATACAATACACAAGTTATAAAACCATAATAAAAAATGTAACACATTCGTTATCATAGCGGCTATCTGCTATGGTAATGAAGCTCCTTTAATGTAATTTTTTTAATAGTGTGCGGGAGCAGTGGGTCTCCTGAGATGAAGCACTTTGATTTCAGCCTCAGTGACCCCCTGATTCCTGTGTTACAGGCCCTGGTATGGGGCATTGTGCCAGTATCGCCACAATTTTTAAATCGTCCGCGGCACGTGACGCGGGACATTTAAATAATGAAGATACCGGCACCACATATCTGGGTCTGTAACTCGGGAATCAAGGGTTCCCCGAGCCATGCGGTTCAGCTCATGAGACCCCTGCTCCTGCACAGTATGAATAAAAATTACATTGAAGCAGCTGTATTACCATAGCGATTATCCAATAAAAAATGAATGGGTTAAGGCACAATAGCTGCTTTATTGAGGGCAGAGGTGTTGATTGAAGCAGGTACTTGGCCCTTCATTCACCCCCTCTGCCCCCAATAAACATTACAATATATATTTAGTACCTATATATAACCCACACCCTGTACCTCAACATAAAACCATTTTTATTTAATTTCACACAGGATTGATCACATTGGCCGGAGGGTGTCCTCACATGGTCCCACAGGTGTCTGGAGGCCCCAAAGGGGTCACCGCTGGCCTACAGTACCAACCCTGTTGTAAAAGAAATAATTATGGCATACATTGCAATAAATACACTTCCCCCCACCAAACACATACAGTACAGTAATCTGCAAATTAACTATTATCCAGATATGGATAATACAGTAGCTAATTTGCTCATTATTAAATCAAACATTAGCCAAGCAGCATAAATAAAGTAAATAAAACTATTCTACTTACCCCTGCCATCATGAGGGGCATTCTCGTCAGCATACTGCAGGGCCAAGTCCCCCGATGCCAGCAACAATACAATCTAATGGCTCCTAAGCTCTTATTTTTTTTTGTAACTTAAATTTTATTGCATTTTTCCAAACAAGTGATACAGAATACAGTATACATTACATTCATTTTTAGTGTTAATCTCCGCTATAGACAGTACCGTATGTCAGCTTGTGAGACATATCCCGGTTTTTCGGGCCTAATGGCTCCTTAGCCTTTAATCACTGTCGCGGTTAATAACCACTATAGTATTAAGGGGTTAACCCCTGTCCATCGCTACCCACCCTGGAGGCCTAACCACCCATCCCGGACCCACTATACCTACTCTGTACCCATTGATTGGTATAGGTACATCATACCCATATAATATTGGCATGATAAGCCCCTATAGCACTCAATGGTAACTCTAATCCAAAAGCATGAAGGCTAAAATTCAATAACACAAGCTCTTAAAAAACACTATTCAATAATTAAAAACAGTAGCCAACCAATTAAATAAAAAGAAGCATTAACCAACTAATCAATTAATTAATTTCAAACAGTAGCCAACAAATCAATTAATTATTAAATCCACTATCCAACACATCACTTAAAAGCAAGGAGCCAACACAAGAAATCATTAATTAAAAACGCTAATCAATCTAAAACAAAAATACAACACAAGCCAGCAACATAGAAACACATCCACAGAATAATCACAAATAGAAAAAAGAACACTCAATACAAAGCAAATATTTGCCCCAAAAATACATTGGCTAATAATGGGTACAGATTAATACATTATGAGTCAATGTGCAATGTAAAAAATAAACAAAAACATATCCAATCGAAAAACCTGAAAAAAATACATTTACA
Organism: Ascaphus truei; assembly: GCA_036426205.1. Classification (NCBI taxonomy): domain Eukaryota; kingdom Metazoa; phylum Chordata; class Amphibia; order Anura; family Ascaphidae; genus Ascaphus; species Ascaphus truei. Next base: position 10,422 of record WSYH01000414.1, read on the forward strand.
TACATTCAAGATTTAACTTACCTTTAGACGTGTTGGCCCTCGAATCAGGGGTATCAGGAAGCTCTTGTACCATGACGTCATCCAACTCAATATGATGCCATCCACCTGGCTAGGTAACAAAATTCTTCTTTCTTTGATCTTCTAACACCTTCTTCTTACTTCATCTGTAATTATTTCATCTTCAATCTTCATCTGTTAATCCAAAAACCCCATGGTAGATCACAACACGATGTTGTCACGTCGGCTTCTTGAGCTCAAATGAGACGTCAAGGCCTTAAATATGGCCTATGACGTCACATTTTTGGGTCAGATGGCACAGCTCCAATCTAATTGGACGCTGTATCATGTGCCTGGCTCTTTTTTTTTGTTGATGGATTTGACGTCATCTCCAAGGAGATACGTCACATCCTTCAACCTACATGGCTGTATCACGTGGTATTACAGCCAATGGGATTGCAGATAATCCCATTGGTTGCTTAGTTCACAAGGATGTGACATCATCCCTTAAAGTGACGTCACATCCCTCCCCCTCTGTGCCTTAGGGTGGAAGTGTTCTAAATTATAGTCATTTGAGATCTCACCCTCCTGGGGTAGAGACGTGCAGTTGAGGTCTCCCCCTCCTGGGGTAGAGACATGCAGTTCAGCTGTCTCTCCTGGGGCTGACTGCAGCCAAAGATCTGAACAGTTTGCCAGGCCTCAAGACTGTAAGAAGGCCGGTACCATCCTGAGGTCTGTGACCTATCTTAAAGAAGCTATGCATTTGCTGTAATAACAACTGCAGTGGCTGCCTCAATTAAGGATCCTGTTTTATATACCTCTGCCTAAATTACAGTCTATTGGGTAGAGATATGAGAGGACTGTCATGGTAGCGACTGTCTCCAGTACACCTAGATCCTGCTATGACTGGAGGCGCTGTTACCATGAGAAATGCCTGAAGGATCATCAAAAGCCTGTCCTGTTTCCCCATACCAATGAGGACACTCAGCATCTTCTGGACCCTCACAGGTATTTAGCACCATGACACCTGTAGCTTTAGCAAGATCTCCCAGAGGGGTGTGGGGGGTAGGGGGGAAAGCATGCTACACAGTATTTCCACTATATGCTTTTTTAAATCTTTACATTTGTCAGCGTATTTATTTACTCTACGTTTTCATATGCCAGTAAAAACATATTTCACGATGGCATGTGCTTCCTTTTTCAATTCTTTTCATAACTTTATCAGCTTTCTACTAGTGCACAGAGGCGGAAAGCCAACCACTCAGTTATCTCCAGGAAAACACACAGCCAAACATTCAGCTGGAATCATAAATTACAAGGGCCCTTTCCCTTTACTAGACATAATTCATTTTAAACTCGACCTTCTTTGCCAGTGCTCTTTAACTCCCCTTTCAATAGAGGTATTATGCACATTCCTATGTTCTTACATTTTCAATAAAATGAGAACAGATTCACATTGCAAACGTTTTAACAGAAAATGCAATCATGTTTTTTTATTTTCTACTAGTAAGGAGGCCATGGAAACTCTTTTAAGTAACATTTTATTGAATACAACATTCAGAATCTTTTCAGTTTAAGGGAATTACAATGCATTTGATCAGAAAAAGTATTTTGCACTTTTTGCTGACTAAAATAAACTACCCTAGTGCTATCAAAAAGTCAAATACAGTGATACAGGTTATTTTTTCACATTAAACCTACTGGAAATCAAACAGCCTGAGCAGCTCAAATAGGCCTAAGCCTCTTCTAAATAATGTAAACTCAGAAACTCTTTGTAAACATAAAATTAACATTTCAGCAATTATAATTAATTCATTGTCACAAAGTGAACAATATTGCTTTGCCATATTCCCTCAGATTAATGAATATATTCAGTACTTACTGATTTACCAACTCCTTAATAGTAATGGATCTTTTAGTGATACTGACTCATTGACTTAATAATTTATATTTTTACCAAACATCACATGACAAGACATCCCTCACGTATGTAAATGTGCCGATTTAAGAACCAAATTTTGTTGATAATATATTTTTTTATCCGAGGATAAGAGAAAGTTTGCAACACTGTTCATTAACTCTGATTGAGCCCCAGTTTCCATGTGGACGCTCTATCTGAGAGGAGCAAGATTTAATGAGGTTTTATCCCCTATATCTCCAAAGCAAACCCAACCACAAAGGTTTGTGTAATGTTGACTTGTAAAATGGACTACTGTTCTGCTCCTTGAGCTTGTTGCTATAGTTATTATACGCTTTTCATATTGATTCTATTTAACCATGTACTCAGCAAGTTACATTAGCAAGTTTCTTTTTTTGCTCCCAATCCACCTTCGGATTTTGGTGTGTGGATTGAATTTTGTTAAAAACAAAGCTAAAAATCTGTGAAATGGATTCTGACTCTTTTGCCCACCTCTAATTATTTCCCAGGTATCTCAAGTTTGTACAGTACAGAGGTATACTGTATCACCACATGTTGTACAGATGAGTGTTAAGGGAGGTATATACAGTAAGTAAATGGGCACTCTAATAAATAGGCATTGCTCTCTCAAAACCCAAACTGTGGAGATTTTTTACCTGCAAATTTTGAAAACTTTTATCTTTTGAGGTACACAAACATGGAAGGAAAATGTGTGCATATCAAACTGAATGATAAAATGTGACAAAAGACCCATCCAACGCGTTTCCTTGAAAAAGAACGTTGTGACGTTCGAAACGCGTTGGATGGGTCTTTTGTCACATTAAAGTGCCCTTTTATTCTATTTTTGATTCTGGGTCCTTCCTTCTCCGTTTTTGCTTGTGCGCTTTGTTTCTCTATTTATTCCTGTTTACTACAATATTGGAAGCTGCACAGCCTGCCTACCACTCCTAGGATTTGTGAGTATTGCTTATTATTCAGGGGAACCTGCCAATGAGACTGATTGTGGGTGGGCTTGTACCATCTACCACCTGTCTTCAGGAGGATAGTACCCATACTAGTGGTTATTATGTACTAATACCATTACTCATTTTTTATTCCTTGGATTAGTGGTTTTGGCTTACAATATTCTTTTTTTCCTGGCATTGGAGCGCTTTAGCCTATTTTCTCTATCTGGCCAAAGCATTTTAAGCCTGCAAGCCACATCAAGGTATGGGAACAGAAGAGTTATCGAAGGGACTGCCGCTTGCTGTGAGGAAAAGGTTCAGGAACTCACCAGTGAGAGATAATAAAAGTTTTTATTGACCTACATAAAAATAGACTCCTTGACAAAGCGCCATGGTGGGCGTGAAACCCGTGGGAGGAGGAGTTTTGTCTCTATTTTTTATGTAGGTCAATAAAGACTTTTGTTCCTGTTTCATTACGGATCGACGGACGCCACCGGATCATTCAGCATTGTGGGAGGAGTAGACTAGTGGTGACGCCTAGAGAGCGCGCGACTCCACACCACAGGCAGTTGGAAGAGACGGGGTAAGGAGAAGCCATGAAAGGGGTTACACAGCTTGGTGGGATCCACTCGCCTCCCTGTAAGTACCCCGCTTCATTCCTTCCTTACACTACACCTTCAGTAGTCTCCCCGCTCCCGCCATTTATTCATCACCTGGACATTGCTTTTATTTCATTATAGTGTGAATGCAATTGGCTCTGCCACTCTGCTTTATTAGCTGATATTCTTTTTGTTCTTCTTCCACATCAAGGTATGACCAAATTTGCAGGTCCTAACACTAACTGATTAAAATGTTTATTTACCCCTATAATTAGAGGAAGAATGATTGCATTGGATCTGTCCCAACCAGCTGCATGAAAAAGACCTGCTTACTTGGAAAGTGGGGAGGGGCGAGCTTGAACCCTGGGAGGGAGGGGCCACTTACCTCCAAATCAACTGAGAACAGCTGGGGAAAATTAATAAACACACAGATATCCAGCAAGCTCTAAGAAACCCCCAAAATTACCACATAATACCAAATACATTCATATAGATGTAACCCATGTCCCCCCCCCTCCTCCGGTCGCAGACTGGACCCCTAAGGTGTAGTGAGGGCTGGCTACGTGTCTTTTGGTGTTGCATACCTGTGAGGAACAGGAGGGCCTGAGTCTCCCGCGATGATATATGGGACAACAGGGACAGGCTTCTGGGGTATATAAAAAAAACAACAGATAAGTGCGCACAAGAATTCTGACTTAATAAAAAAGTGTTAATGTGATAGTAATTAAATCAAATACACCCAACCACGTGATAAAAGTGTCTAAGGTAAATAAATATAAAACAATGTAGATGAGTGTCTGCTGTGATAAAGGGCAGCCCAAGACCCTAGAATCTAGTAACAACAAAACAAACAAAGCCCACAACACTCATCGTGAAAAATGTAATAAACAGTGTTTATATATAAGGAGTTTCAAGGTTAAGCGTACATCATGAATGATTTAATCAGGCATAGAGAGCCACAATGTGGCAGTTACCAACAGCTGCAACCAGGAACCGCCGAGATTTCACTCCCCCTTCCGCGAACTCAGGTCAGATGCAGATCAGACACACTACCGGATCATTGATGTATCTGCCACAGTCTCAATGTCCAGTATATGGCGTCAGTACGCTCAGTGGATCCTGGGGTGTAGTTATCTTTATCTCGCAGATATCATACAGGTTCCTTGCTGCAAACCTCACTGCACATCCGCACGGGTCGAGCAGCGTGGCGGCGTAGTCGCGTGGTCCCGTCTGTGACATCAGAGCACCCGATGGGGCTCACAGAGGACTGGAATCTGCTCTGTGTAACGGCGTTTGCCAGTCCTGCTTCCAACCTCACTGCACAGCTACAGAGGCCAACGACGTCACGGCACATGCGCCGAGGAATGAAAATCAACTCGGTATTCCAAATAAACCGAGAGACTTGACAGAATAAAATACACCTTGGAACTAAAAATATTAAAAGAATATAGGTTGAATGGTATCTCTCCAACGCGTTTCGTAGCACAAAGGGCCACTTCTTCAGGGAATAAAGACTCATGATCATTAGATCCGAGTATATACCATTCAAAACCATATGATTGGTTCATAGCTCAATAGTATCAGCAAATCACTATTCACTACACTAATGCAGCACAGCTGAAACATCAGGGCTGCATTAAAACATGTGAAGTCCTCCAGCAGCAGCGGGAGAAAAAGCGGAGCACAGCCGAATGAACAGGACAGGGTAGACGTGGGTGGTGACTTCAAAAAGATTTATTCAACAGACAGATACAGCTGCAGGATCATCTGACGCGTTTCAGCCCAAGGGCCTTTGTCAAAGAATGATCCAGCAGCGTGGGGAACACATACATATAGGCTGTGTTAACACAAGACACCGGCACAAGATACAGATCAGGTGGGGTGAGTAATCAACAACATGCCCATATACTGGGGTTAATAAAAGACGTTTAAAAACAGTGCCAGCAAAGCATAATGTTGTTCAATGTCTATATATATTTGACATCTAGATAATAGTAGTAACATTAGTAACATAGTGTCAATAGAAATGAATGAACATGAGTAGTATCAATGTATATTAATATGCTTGTTTGGCTTGCAATAAAATGTAACAAATTAAAAACAAGCAGTTGTCTGATGGGAATCATTGTGTCAAATATATGATATATCACAAATAGAGATCTCTGGCAGCGATTCTTTTATTGACTCTGATGCACCTAAGGGATAATATACATTATCCAGTTTTCTACTGCATAAAAACATATTAACATTTTATTTCAAACATCTTAATACTATATAAAACATAATGCTAAATATGACATAAAATCAAATAAATGACAATTGGCAAAGATTGAATTAATATTACTTCTGAAAGAAAGAAACAAAAATTAGTTTCGAAGCAGACATTCATAAACATTTACAAACACTTATTGACAGAATCAATACAGGGACCATATATCCACATCCTCATTTAACCCTTTAGGGGTATGGGATTCTAGTTTATAAATCCAGAATGTTTCTTGCGTGGAAAGGTTTTTAATTCTGTCTCCACCTCTCCTCCCTATAGGGACAGTGTGTATACCCTTAAATCTAAGGGAGGATGGGTCTTTGTTATGATATGTAGAGAAATGCCGAGACAGACTATGTTTCTCATAGCCATTTTTAATGTTCCTGATATGTTCTTGGATTCGCACTTTTAAACACCTTTTAGTACGACCAACATATTGGATATAACATGAACATTCAATCAAGTAAACCACATGAGTGGTATTACAATTTACAAATCCTTCAATTTTGAACTCCTCATGATTAACTGATGATTTAAAAGTTTTCCTCTCTTTATGCAGGTACTTGCAAATAGAACAATTACCACATGCATAATTGCCTACAGATTTATTTAGCCATAACCTATCCCTACTTTGAATAGGAAGAAAAATATCGCTAGGAGCCAGAGTATTTTTAAAATTCTTTGCTCTCCTATAGATGAATTTAGGTGTCGGTGGGATGTGGCCCCCTAAAAACACATTCCTATTTAATATTGCCCAATGTTTTATGAATATTTCTTCAATTTTCACATTAGCAGAATTGAAGGTAGTCACAAATGGAATCTCAAGGGACCCTGTTGTTTCAATAGGTATTTTTTTTCCCCTTAGATTGTATCATTAAGTCTCTATGCATTCCCTTCACCTTTTCCAGATCCTTTAAAAGGTCTTTTTCAGGATACCCCAATTCAAAAAATTTGAAGATAAGTAGGTTGGCCTGTTCTTCAAAGTCGTCAGTGTAACTACAATTTCTCTTAATTCTAACAAATTGGCCCCTAGGGATATTGGAAATCCATGATTTTTTATGGTTACTAGAGGCCATGAGTAGATTGTTACTGTCCACTTCTTTGAAGAATACCTTTGTGGTTACTTTCCCAGTATTATTGGCTGTTAAATTAAGGTCAAGAAAATTAATAGATCTCTCATTGGAAATATGACTGAAAATCAAGTTCATATCGTTATCATTAAGGTAACCCATGAAGTTTATCAGTTCTTGATCACTGCCATCCCACACGCACAAGATGTCGTCGATAAAGCGCCTCCATATGACAACATTCCTACTATAAGGATTGTTGGCCAAATTCTCTTCCTCTCCCAATCTCCCATATACAGGTTCGCGAAACTGGGGGCAAATCTAGTTCCCATTGCAGTTCCGCAAACCTGCAAGAAAAACTGGGACAGGAAGAGAAAATAATTGTGTGTTAGTATGAATTCAATTGCTTTTAATATGAATTCTACATTTAGGGGATGTAATGAACTATCCTCCTCCAGGACCGACCTTATTGCCGACAGACCCTTGTCGTGTGGGATGTGGTTATATAACGCCTGTACATCACAGGTTAACACTTGTATGACTGTTTTCATTCAAAATGAGAAAAAATCTGGAGCACTGGTGACGTATCCTTTAAATAAGCAGGTAATTTGACTACATAACTTTGTAAAAAGAAATCAACATATTGTGAAAGGTTTGACGTAAGTGACTGGATGCCCGAAATGATAGCGCGGCCCGGGGGGTTAATTAAAGATTTATGGATTTTGGGCAAATGATAAAAAATAGGTACTCGGGGGCATTCTGAATATAAAAAATCAAACTCTAGTTTGGAGAGCACCAAATCATCCAGAGCTACAGTAAGAAGCTGTTTTAATAAAGCTGTATATTCTGCCGTTGGATCTTTTGCAATTTTAATATAAAAAGCCAGATCTCCAAGGAGGAGGTTGGCCTCAGCCTCAAAATCCTTACGGTCCTGAAGGACCACACCACCCCCTTTATCAGCTTGCCTGATAATCAAGTTTGGATTATCTTTCAAACATCTTTAGGCTATATTTTCATTAAAACTTATATTGTGTTTAATACTCTTTGGTTTGAATGTTTTAGTTAATTCGAGGAAGTCACTGTTGACCATATTGAAGAATGTTTCCACGTGATGGCCCTTGGATTGGGCTGGGTAGAACTTAGACCTTGGTTTAAAAGGTGTATGTTTACACACAAGGTTATCTCCCTCATTCTTAAATATGGTCACAGGACTTACTTCGGGTGTCTTGATAGGATTTTCTTTATCATTTTTGATAAAGTGTCTCTTTAATGTAACATTTCTTGTGAACTTATGCAAGTCCTTATACAATTGAAACCCATCCGGTCCATTTGATTTAGAGAAGGTAAGACCTCTATTGAGTACCCTTTTCTGATCCTCTGTCAGTATAGTGGTAGATAGATTAAAAATACCACGCATTATCGAGACTCTTTTCCGTAGTGATCTTTTTTCTTGCACTGCTCGACCCGTGCGGATGTGCAGTGAGGTTTGCAGCAGGGAACCTGTATGATACCTGCAAGATAAAGATAACTACACCCCAGGATCCACTGAGCGTACTGACGCCATATACTGGACATTGAGACTGTGGCAGATACATCAATGATCCGGTAGTGTGTCTGATCTGCATCTGACCTGAGTTCGCGGAAGGGGGAGTGAAATCTCGGCGGTTCCTGGTTGCAGCTGTTGGTAACTGCCACATTGTGGCTCTCTATGCCTGATTAAATTATTCATGATGTACGCTTAACCTTGAAACTCTTTATATATAAACACTGTTTATTACATTTTTCACGATGAGTGTTGTGCGCTTTGTTTGTTTAGTTGTTTCTGGGGTATATGCCTTCATCTTTAGCAACGGTGCAGCGCCTCCATCTCTGGTAAGCCCTTAGGATGTAGGGTGAAATCCTTCCAGAGAGCCCTTTGCCTCAGGGTGAGAGATTTCAGTCTCACACACACAAGTCTTTTGTAAAAGCAGCAATGTCTCTTTATTCTTGCAAGCTCACAGCAGTAGCAGCACCAGGCAATGTACACAGGGTCTTTTCCTCCTCTCCTTCTCCTCCAGGCTGTACCCCTTCAGGATGGGCTGTCTGGGGCTCTCACTGCTCCTTGCCACCACCCCAAGTCACAGGCACTCAGGGTGGGGCTAGCTCTTCCCTCACCCCCTAAGCAGGGTGAGGGGCACTGGTCCACCTCTAGCTAACTAGGCCCTACTGCTCAGGAACCTAGCTAACTAACACTTGCTCTGACTGTCCAGTCAGACACTCCAACACCAACTCCTCTCCCTCTGGCAGGAGCTGGCAACTAAATTTAGTCAGCCCCACCCCTCATGATGTCAGCAGGCCCCTCCCCTATGTCTCATGCCTTCCACACAGAGTCAGGGGGCCTACCTCCACCAATCAAGGCAGGGCTTGAAGCGGGGGAAACCCATGATAACTACTAGCGGCCTGCCCTTAGCAGGACTTACACCAGTAGGAGAAGGATATATGCCCCCCATTTCTTACTGGGGCTACATAGACCATTTATTTTAATGTGTATTTATCTGAATTTGAAACAGGGCATTCTGATAGGTCACGCTGATGTGTAATGCATTGCAAAATAAAGTGCGCTACCAAGACTTTACCAATGTGCATTTGCAGTTTACTAGAGAACGTGTCTCTGAGATATGAAAATCCCTGTTAATTGCATACCTATTTCCTCAATTGTAAGATGCCATCGTTGCAAAGATGCACCCTTGATTTAATTTAAAAAATTGGGGGGGAAAAAACCACTATATTAAATGCAAAGTAAAAAAATGAATATCAGCGCAAGGATAGTAGTAGAAAAGTTAAATATAAGATGGAATAATAGTATGAGTAGCGGAGCTCCGGACGGGTTGTAGGGATGTAGAGTCAGGTACTGGGAGATGTGTGGAGATGCTTTAGGGGGTGTGTAATCAAGGAATGGAGCAAAAATATATATGTATATGCAGTGCTTGACAAATCCCCCAAAAATCTACTCGCCGAACCAAAAAATCTACTCGCCACCTAGTCCCGCCCCCAACCCCTCCCATAGGCCCGCCCACAACACCGCTTTAAAAAAACAAAACATAAATTTAATAAATTCCTAGTAAGAACAACATTCGTTTTTGACATGTTTATTTATTGTATTACATTATACAATAATTAGTCCTCGTTACGTGTGTGTGTGTGTGTATGTGTGTGTGTATGTGTCAGATCTAGAACAAAAACCCAGATGTGAATGACTAGTTTCCTGAACCCCTTAACCAGTGTAAGGACGCCCCCGCTTCACCATTTCTAAAGCAACAATCCCGCCTGGGATCTTACCTGATCCGCAGTCCCGCAATGTCCAGGTACCCGCATTCCCGCAATGTTATACATTGGAGGGGAGGCGTTCCTTACCTGTATTCTGGGTTAGGGGGGATTCCGATGTCTTCCGTGTGCAGCTCGAGAGTTAGATCTGGAAGAAAGCAGTATAGGTTATTCCGATGTATTATAGGGCAGTTAAGATATAAAGGGTAAATAAGAGATCCAGATCCAGAGTGTGAGACAGAGAGTGAGAAAGTGTGGGTGTGAGGCAGAGTGAGAGAGTGTGGGTGAGAAACACAGAGAGACATAGAGAGAGGGTGTGAGAGAGACAGAGAGAGGGTGCGAGAGAGACAGAGAGGGTGCGAGAGAGACAGAGAGAGGGTGCGAGAGAGATAGAGAGGGTGCGAGAGAGACAGAGAGAGGGTGCGAGAGAGACAGAGAGAGGTTGCAAGAGAGGGTGAGAGAGACAGAGAGAGGGTGGGAGAGACAGAGAGAGGGTGAGAGAGACAGAGAGAGGGTGAGAGAGACAGAGAGATGAGATGAGAGAGACAGGAGTAGAAGCGAGAGAGGCTGAGAGAGACAGAGAGAGGGGAGAGAGAGAAAGGGGAAGACACCGCGAGAGGATGAGAGACACAGAGAGGATGTGAAGACAAGAGAGTAGAGGGTGAAACAAAGAGAGAGGGTAGAAGAAGAGGGGAGGTGATGAGGAGAGAGAGGGGTGAGACAGAGAGAGATGTGAGACATGAGAGCGTTAGTGAGAAGAGAGGAGGTGAGACCGAGAGAGGGTGAGGACAGAGTTGAGAAGGGGATGAGAGAGCGGGATGAGAGAGAGGGTGAGGGAGAAGAAAGAAAGACAGAGACGACGGAGAGGGGTGAGAGATAATAGAGAGGGACCAGAGAGAGGGCGAGAGACAGATAGGCAGCTGGGTGGGGGTTGGGGCGTGACTGACGGTGATTGGGTGTTGGGTGATTGACTGGTTAGGTTGGTGGGTGACGGTGACTGGGTGGTTGGGTGACTTGTGGTGGGATGGGTGGACTGGGTGGTGGGGGTACTGGTTAGTAAGGTGACTTGGTAGTGGGGTGGCTGGGTAATGGGGTGGCTAGGTAGTGGGGTGGCTGTGTGGTGGGGTGACTGGGTGGTGGGGTGACTGGGTGGCGGGGTGACTGGGTGGCAGGGTGACTGGGTGGCGGGGTTAATTGGGTGACGTGACTGGGTGGGGGGGGTGACTGGGTGGTGGGGTGACTGGGTGGTGGGGTGACTGGGTGGTGGGGTGAATGGGTGGTGGGGTGACTGGGTGGTGGGGTGGGGTTGTGACGATTGAGAGGATTTGGCCCGGGATTAAAGGGGTTACACCCCAATTAGCCACCCTCTACCCTCACCTGGGGAGCAAGGGGTTAACTGGACTGAGGTCCAGTAATGTGTTTTTACCTCGCTTCAATATCCAAATGCTTATTCCCCTGTGTAACTGTATTGTGTTTTCCATCTGTTTGCACCCACACATACACTAGGGTTGCTGCGGGAGGGAAAGGGTTAATGTTAAAACAGTGATTCTAGCCCTTTGTTTAAATTACCCTCAAAGATGCCTGCCTACTAAATGCAAATGGTCAGGAGAGCTACCAAATGGTTAGGAAACAGCCCTGATCAAAGGCCCAGCCACTCTACCTGTTTGCAGGAAGCTAGAGTGGGGGGTGAGCGTTATAACTCACACTTACAAACCATAGTATCCTGCCATGTGGTAGACTGGCCCAAACGCCTCTGATTTAGGAGTGGGGCTACAGAATGAGTGACCTTATTAAATATAAGAATATTATGAGATGTCCTTGGCTGAACATGGTAAGAGTTACATAGGTGTATTCGTGGGACTTACCCTCAACTAACGAATACAGACACCTGAGGCTTAACAGATACTAAGAGGCAGATATTAATATCTCTCTTAATTTTAGTCTCATTGGGAGCGTCATGTGTGACGGAATGTATTAATATGTCTCGCGTGCCAGTAAGTAATACTAAACTGAAGTTATGAAGTTATTTACAGTGTATATGGGATTTTGAATCTGTTGTGAAAACTGCAAACTCCCTCTGTTATGGTAATAGGCAAGCAGAACATCTTTCTATAATTTACATAGCCTGGTGATCAAAGGCTAAATTGCCCAGGGACCAAAGGAACTGAATTTTTAAGTGTGATACTTCACACTAAACAATGGAAGTCCAAAAGCTGCTTCAAGAAGCTTCAAAGACTTTTGCTAGCCTTTTCGGCATCTAGGGTTAAGAGATGAGTTTGACATGGTATTTAAGTCAGAGTCAACCCTTACTCAAATGTTTTCATGCAAAGTCTTCATGTCTTCATGTCTGCATGTCTTCATGCCTGTGTCTTCATGCATGAGTCTTCAATCATGGGCTGCATGTATTGCTGTGATGCCAACTGAATTATGGAAGAAATGGCCCATCCTGTATCCTGATGGCTTTCTTGTCCTAATCTTTAAGTAAGTGTCTATATTTTGACTGTTATTTGTACATTTTGTGTGTTCACCTTTATCAAGGAATAAATTATATTTTATCATATCTAAGTCTCGTCCCAGTTCAACCCAGTTATATAATATATATTTTTTGTGTATTATTAATAGCCTGTCACAAAGCTCCCGTCACAGGGGTGGGGTGACTGGGTGGTGTATGTCTGATTGGGGCGGTACCTCTCTCTCATACATACATACACACAAACACACACCCTCTCTCCCATATACACACATACACCCTCTCTCCCATAATACACCCATCACACCTCTCTCCAACCCCTATACCACATACACCTCCCTAGCACCCTCTCTCCCATATACACACATACACCCTCTCTCCCATATACACACATACACCCTCTCTCCCATATACACACATACACCCTCTCTCCCATATACTCCTTCTCTCCCTCTCTCCCATATATTCCCTCTCTCCCATATACTCCCTCTCCCTCTCTCCCATATACTCTCTCTCTCTCTCCCCCATATACTCTCTCTCTCTCTCTCTCTCTCCCATATACTCTCTCTCTCTCTCCCATATACTCTCTCTCTCCCATATAATCTCTCTCTCTCTCTCCCATATACTCTCTCTCTCCCATACTCTCTCTCTCTCTCCCATATACTCTCCCTCTCTCCCATATACTCTCCCCCGCCCCCACACACACACACACAGGGAGGAGGAAGCTAGGAAAAGTCGGCGATTAAGCCAAAACCACCAGGCGCCAGTAAGCCGCAACGACACGCACCACTACTGCACCCCCCCGACCCGTACACCCCCCCGACACGTACACCCCCCCC